>OY992895.1:60185946-60288972 GCA_963921405.1 Cepaea hortensis | reverse complement strand
CCTCCTCCCTCTTCCTCCTCCTCCCTCCTCCTCCCCTCCTTCTCCTTCTCCTCTTTCCGCCCTCCTCCTCCCTCCACCTCCCTCCTATTCCTCCCTACCTCCTCCTCCTCCCTCCTCCTCCACACACCCCCACACATCCTCCTACCTCTTCCTCCTCTCTCCTCCCTCCCTCCACCATCCACACCCTCCACCCACCTCCTCCATCCTCCACCACCCCCCTCCACCCTCTTCCTCCTCCTCCCTCCTCACCATTCTTCCTCCTCCTCCTTCTCCCCTCCACCCTCCTCCCTCCTCCCCTCCTCCCTCCTCCCTCCTCCCTCCTCCTTCTCCCTCCTTCTATCTCTTCCTTCCTCCTCCTTCTCCCTCCCCCACCTCCCTCCTCCTCCTCCTCCACCTCCTCCTCCTCCTCCCCTCTTCCTCCTCCTTCCTCCTCGTCCCTCCTTCTCCTTCTCCTCTTTCCGCCCTCCTCCTCCCTCCACCTCCCTCCTATTCCTCCCTACTCCTCCTCCTCCCTCCTCCTCCTCTCTCCACCTCTCTTCCTCCTACCTCTTCCTCCTCTCTCCTCCCTCCTCCTCCTTCCTCTACCTCCTCCCTCCTCCTCCTTCCTCCACATCCCCCCTCCTCCCTCTTCCTCCTCCTCCCTCCTCATCATTCTTCCTCCTCCTCCTTCTCCCCTCCTCCCTCCTCCCCTCCTCCCCTCCTCCCTCCTCCCTCCCCTCCTTCTCCCTCCTTCTATCTCTTCCTTCCTCCTCCTTCTCCCTCCACTTCCTCCCTCCTCCTCCTCTCTTCTCCTTCTCTCTCCTCCTCCTCCCTCCTCCTCCTCCTCCCCCTCCTCCTCCTGCGTTCTCTTCCTCCCTCCTCCTCCTTCTCCTTCTTCCTCCTCCCTCTTCCTCTTCCCTCCTCCTCCCTCTTACTCCTCCTTCCTCCTCCTCCTCCTTCTCCCTCCTCCTCCCTCCTCCTCTCTACTCCTCCTCCTCCCTCCTCCTCCTTCCTCCTCTCGTCCTCCTTCTCCTCTTTCCCCCGTCCTCCTCCTAATCCCTACTCCTCCCTCCTATTCCTCCCTACTCCTCCTCCTCCTTCCTCCTACTCTCTCTGCCTATCTCTTCCTCCCTCCTCCCTCCTCCTCCCTCCTCCACCCTCTTCCTCCTCCTTCATCCTACTCCTCCTTTTTCTTCTTCTTCTGCTGCTGCTGCCGCCGCTCCATTTACCCAAGTTAATTGTTGGGGGAATATGTAAAGATCTTTCAAGTGCTCTTTCTAATGCTTTTTGTAAGTTGGTCTTCGTTTATCTAAGGTTGTTCTAACCGCAACCAATAAATGATTAGACAGACAGACAGAGAGGGAGGGACAGACAGACAGACAGATAGATAGTCGGGAACGGGAACGGGAGCTTATATGACTACTTATATGAATTAAATGAGATGCTCCACACCAGGAGCCAGGCGATGCCGGGCAGGGTAAGACAGACAGACAGACAGACAGACAGACAGACAGACAGTCAGGAACGGGAACGGGAGCTTATATGACTACTTATATGAATTAAATGAGATGCTCCCCATCAGGGGCTGGGCGAAGCCGGGTCGGGTCAGACAGACAGACAGACAGACAGATAGATAGACAGACAGACAGACAGATAGATAGTCGGGAACGGGAACGGGAGCTTATATGACTACTTATTTGAATTAAATGAGATGCTCCACACCAGGAGCTGTGCGATGCCGGGCCGGGTCAGACAGACAGACAGACAGACAGACAGATAGTCGGGAACGGGAACGAGAACTTATATGACTACTTATATGAATTAAATTATATGCTCCCCACCAGGGACTGGGCGAAGCCGGGCCGGGTCAGCTAGTGTATTATAAATTGTAAATTAATTATTCCAATTTTTTTTTCTACAAATCGAATTCTCTTTCCAGGTTTGTTCATTCCGCGATAGAAGAGGAAGATGAATCACGCTAATTAATAATGTATATATAATTTTCTTTGAATAAACGTTATACAAAATATTTTAAGTATTATTTCGGCATGGAACGCATCATCGTATTTTACATTAATTTGTATGGGGAAAACTGTGGAACGAATTATGCTCGTTGTGACATGGTGGATCAGTCGTCCACAACCCCAGTCCACCACATTTTCTAAATACTTTTAATAGCGTACAGAAACCATCCTAATAGCCTGTTTATTAATAGTATGGAACCTTCTAGAACCTTGAAGGGAAGGGAAAAGGCGCATGCCCGTCTTTTGATTAGCTAACACTTGGGCGAGTAACGCGATCTTTTAGGCCAAATTCAGTCTGGCAGTTTGAGATAGGATTCCATCAAGGCAAGATGCACCTCGATGTGGTGATCATAGCGCCCAAATAATTCCATATAATATTGTTCTCTGGACAACAGGTACCACTATCAAACATATTTAAATGTTGTGGTTATGCCTAGTGAGCGAAAGAGAAGTATATAAGAGTATTTTTATGAGAGAATGTGAAAGTGAAATCAGAACTTCATTGTGAAAGCATTCTGAATGTTGCTTCTTCAGCCTGTCAGGTCTCCCACATTGTATATTCCAATTGTCTATCAATCGCCTGCTGTGGACTGTTTGCATATGCCTGATGACTGTAAATTACTCTCAATGCATATTCTCAAACCTTAGTGCATTCTGGATTTTCACATGAATGTCTATCATTGCCCAATCTTGAAAACGGTAGTAATGCTCTTGTAAATCTACGTCTGTGATCAGAATGTGTGGTGTGGTCCCTTGTAAATGCTGAGAATGTTTTAGTGAGTGAGTTGATATTTTTATAAGTAACCTCTCACATTAGTAGAAGGAAAGACGTTTGGTGTCTTCATATGTATGCAGGACTGTATTGCACGCCAGAATTACAAAGTTTATGTGATGCCTGGTGGCTAAATTACGCTCAGGAGAATTAACACAATTTCTCTCTGAAGTATACACTGGTACCTTTGCTACATTGGTGGGTTCATATGAACTAGTTTCTAAAAGAACAATATGTGTTCGAACCCGTGTCTTAGTTGGCTGAATATAATGTATGGCTCATGCAAATTTACAGGGAAAAACATGTTTTTCCATATGTGCTTTGGTACATATGTGAACTATTGATCGTGCAATTTTGCTTAATTACCTACTGTAATGGATATTAAGATTACTTGGTGGGGAAGGAGCACATGATGATGGTGATGATATGATGTACTTGTGAGCCGAGTCTAGTCTGAAAGGGGTGAGGTCTGGCGATGCTGTGTGAGTATGTACGGGATAGGACATCCATGTAACAGAGTACCACCCATTGGTCTGGTCACTGCGTGTTTGCCATTAGTCACATTATATTACATATTGCATATTACAGTTGTAAATGATGCCTATCTTCCATCTGCCTCACAATTCTTGCTCATGTTGCTATTTCACAATGCTTGCTCATGTTGCTGCTTTACAATGCTTGCTCATGCTGTTTGCCTTACAATGCCTGCTTCATAATGCCTGCTTTACTGTGTCTGTTTCTCATTGTGCCCAGGTCTACTGTGGTTCAAATATTGTGAGAACCCAGACATATAAAATGCTTGTAATTGTGTTAGGCTACCACTGTCTCAGCATATGGGCTTGTGACTATCACAAATAAAGGTGAATAATGAAAACATACCACCCACAGTCCATCAGAGTGGAATACACTCCATCACCAGCAAGGAGAGGTGTGTCTGGACAACATCCTCCTCTTTACTCCCCATTTCCCTCTGTGTATGTTGATATTTGATATGACATTGTCTTTGAACCTATGTAAAGCAAATGTTGTACCCTTTTATATATCAACAGAGAACAGGGGATGTGGAGAGGCCCTCTTCTTTATGGGGACATACAAATGGGAGTCCCTACTTCAGGATTACAACTCCTTTGAAAATGTGGAAACTATAATATAACAGTAACCACAATGTCTTCAGGAAAATACCAGCCTAAATCTGCATGATCATTTGTCAAAGCTGAAAGGCACTGAAAGGGTCTCAATATAAGGTGTACGAATTACCTTTAAGATTAGAAGTGGATATCCTCATTCAAACGGATTAACCTCCTGGACTCAGTTTCTTTCAGACTGGACATGATCAAGATGACCGCTGTGAACCTGAGACTTACCATTATTTTCCCTGTGACTGTAGCAGCAGTACTATCCAGGAAATATTTACCTCAGCTCATCAATAGTTGTGGTGTATCAAGGAGAATGTGATCCCAGTTTACTTGTTCATTCCATGAAACTCGGATTAAATTCAAACTTACAAGCAGGAACCAGAATCCTGTATTTTATCCTCATTCAGAAAAACGTTTTGAGAGAGACGTGTGTTGTAGAATGATGCTGTATAGTGGAGCTATCTCTCTACTGACTGGATGGTATGCAGACTGTTGTGAATTGTGTAACTCTAGTCGCCAGCTTCTCGGGCAGTCCACTCACCATTGGGAGTTCACTATGATTATAGCTTCACATACTGTTCACCGGGGGGGAATTGACTTACCAGGGAACCATCAGGGGGAAGCTGCAACCTGGGACCTTTCCAACACCACTTCAGGTGATAACATGATGTTTACGGACCAGAATAGCAGTGTGTCCCTATGCCTGCCCAATACTAGAAAGTCTACCAGTGTTGACCTCCCAGTGACAGTTGAAAGGATAATTCATGATGTACTTGAGTTGTTGTGCAGGAGGTGTTTATACTTTAGCGTTGAGGAGGAGGAGAGATCTGCTGGTGGATTATTTAAGAGCTGTTGTACCAGGTTTTTATCCGCATGCATGTTCTGCATATATGTATATTACATACCTTTTGAAGTGCAGATGAGAAAAAGGATGAACCATTGGTCTTCACTCGACCCCTAAAGTCAGCTCAATAAAATATTGTGTTATAAACAGTGTTGAAGTACATGTCCCTGTAATGTCTTTGTCTGCTGGTGTGAAGTACATTATTGTGTAATGTCCTGTCCAGCTGTTGTCAAGTACAATTCCTGGTGCATGTCTTATTCAACTGTTGTTGATGTCAATGAAATGTGAAGATTCTGTTAAGATATTGTCCAGTATCTCTCATGATGTATGCCTTGTTCAATTGTTGGTGTAAACATTTCCAAGTGAATGTATGTCCAACTTTTGTCAAGAACCTGTCATGTAGATGTCTTGTTCAGCAGGTGTTAAGTACAGTTATTGTTGATGTTTATGTTCACTACTGTTGAGTCCTAAAGTCCTTATGTCTAATGGTACAACTGACATATGTCACGTTGACACAATAAAAAAAGGGGATATCTAAGGTGCCGGACTGAAAGCACACTGACAACATTATGGTGAGAGAAGAAAGTCAAGTAGTGGTCAAGTACCGGACAAGTAGTGGTCAAATAGTCGAGTGACCGCTTATATTTTCGGGGAAAGTTGGTATAGTGACATGGTGATGATCAAGAGATGGTCAAGTGGTGGTGAAGTAGTTGTCAAGTAGTGGTCAAGTAGTGGTCAAGTAGTGGTCAACTAGTCAAGTGACCGCTTAAATTGTCAGGGAATGTATGTGTAGTGAAACGGTAGTGGATGAAGTGATCGATGACGTGGTCAAGAGGTGGTCAAGCAGTGGTCAATTAGTGGTCAAGTAGTCTAGTGACCACTTAAAAACTAGAGGAAAGTACGTGTAGTGAAACGGTGATGGTAAAATAAGTAGTAGTGGTAATAAGGGTAGTGAAACAACAGTAGTAATACTAGTAACAATAGAGGTAGTTGTAGCGACAGCAAAGTAGCGGTTGCATTGGTAGAGATACAAGTCTCTTTATCGGCATGTGTAAAACACACACACACACACACACACAAGAACAAAGACAAGTACGGCCGCATCACAAGAATAGACAAACGTATACACACAGAAACATTCAGACAAGTACAGAGACATCACAATAACAATGACACATACACAGTCACAAGAATAGACGAATAAATACACACTCGAACACAAAGGTACAGAGATTGCGAACAACACATCCTTCCTCGTGTTTTGTAAACGGGTGCGGATGTCCGAGAAAACTTCCTACCATTACTACTACTACTACCACCACAATAACTATACTATTATCCTAGGTTGGCGGGTCCCTACCGTACGTTATCGACGCCATATGCAAAAGTCATTAAGTGGCCGGATGGTTGCTGGGAGATGTGATTCATTGGTCGCACGGGGGTAGGTTCATAACTATTAAAACACTCACACGGTTCGTCAGCGGGTGCTTACGAAAAAGTCATTGCTATGTGTCTATATACGAGTCGTTGCATCTTTCCCCAGAAACATATTTCCATTGTTTTACAACTTGTCTGCTCATTGGCATGTTTCACACCCAGACAAAAGTACAGGTTCTATTATCATTTCAACATTCAAATAAGAAAATGTGTTAGACAAATTATTAAACATCTCAACAATACTTATGAAAAGTAGGAAACTTTTATAACCATATGTGAAAAATATCGGTCAAACTTATAAATGTCTCGTCCAAATTTTATAAAAAATAGGAAAATTTGTTAGCCATACGGTGAAAATATTGCTCAAACTAAGAAACATGTCGACCGAAGTAGGAAATTACGTGAACTAAAGTAATAAAATTGTTGGCCAAATAGGAAAAAGTATCGGTCATACTTATAGATGTCTCGTTTAAACTTATAACATGTATGAAAATTCTTTACGCAAAGGTGAAAAATATTGGCCAAGTAATGAAATATCGCATCCGAACTTATAACAAGTAAGAAAACATGCTAGTAACATCAAGAAATATGTCGACCGAAGTAATGCAATAGGCAAAACGATGAACAAACTTATAAATATGTCAACCGCTATAAGAAAATGTTACCCATATTAGGAAAAATTTTGGCCAACGTATGAAATATCTCGACCAAACTTGCACAGAGTAGGAAAACATGTCGACCAAAGTAAGTAAATTGGTTAGCCAAAGATGAAAAATAGTGGCCCAGTAAAGAAATTTCGCATCCACATTTTATAAAATGTATGAAAATGTGTTAGCCAACGGTGAAAACTATTGACCAAGTAAAGACATTTCTTGTCCAAACTCATAAAAAGTAGGCAAATTTGTTAACTAAATGTGAAAATTATCGGTCAAACTTATAAATATCTCCACCAAACTTATAAAAAGTAGGAAAATTTGTTAGCCAAATGTGAAAATTTTTGACCAAGTAAAGAAATATCTCATCCAAACTTATAAAAATGTCGACTGATATAAGAAAATATGGTACCCAACGTAGGAAAAATAGTGGCCGAGTTACGAAATACCTCAACCAAACTTACAAACCTTAGAAAAATATGTTGACCTAAGCAGGAAAATGTGTTAGCCAACAATGAAAAATATTGGCCAAGTGAAGAAATAATACATCCAAATTTATAAAAATTAGGAAAATTTGTTAATCTAATGAGAAAAATATTGCTCAAACTAAGAAACATGTCGACCGAAGTAGGAGATTACGTGAACCAAAGTAATAAAATTGTTGGCCAAATAGGAAAAAGTATCGGTCAAACTTATAGATGTCTCGTTTAAACTTATAACATGTATGAAAATTTGTTAGGCAAAGGTAAAAAATATTGGCCAAGTAATGAAATATCGCATCCGAACTTATAACAAGTAAGAAAACATGCTAGTAACATCAAGAAATATGTCGACCGAAGTAATGCAATAGGCAAAACGATGGACAAACTTATAAATATGTCGACAGTTATAAGAAAATGTGTTACCCAAATTAGGAAAAATATTGGCCAAGGTATGAAGTATCTCGACCAAACTTACAAAAAGTAGGAAAACATGTCGACCAAAGTAAGAAAATTGGTTAGCCAAAGATGACAAAATAGTGGCCCACTAAAGAAATACCGCATCAAAATTTTATAAAATGTATGAAAATGTGTTAGCCAATGGGGAAAACTATTGACCAAGTAAAGACATTTCTTGTCCAAACTCATAGAAAGTAGGCAAATTTGTTAACTAAATGTGAAAATTATCGGCCAAACTTATAAATATCTCCACCAAACTTATAAAAAGTAGGAAAATTTGTTAGCCAAATGTGAAAAATATTGACCAAGTAAAGAAATATCTCATCCAAATTTATAAAAATGTCGACTGATATAAGAAAATATGGTACCCAACGTAGGAAAAATAGTGGCCGAGGTACGAAATATCTCAACCAAACTTCCAAAACTTAGAAAAATATGTCGACCTAAGCAGGAAAATGTGTTACCCAAAGATTAAAAATAGCGGCCAAGTAAAGAAATACCGCATCCAAACTTATAAAATGTAGGAAAAATTTGTTAGCCAAATTGACAAAACTGTTGACTAAACTTATAAATATCTGGTCCAAACTTATGAAAAGTAGGAAACTTTGTTAACCATGGGTGAAAAATATTCTCCAAGTAAAGACATGTTTCAACCAAACTTATAAATATATCATCCAATCTTATAAAAAGTAGAAAAATTTGTTAGCCAAATGGGAAAAAATGTTGGCCAAATACAGAAATAGCTCGAAAAAAATATTTTATTGCGCAAAATGTAAGCTCTATATAGTCCTATATCTAACCTATACCTATACTTAGTCTATATCTGTATATTAAGTGAAGCGTACAATAAAATTGCGATTTATTAGTTTTAAATTGTAATTAAAATTTAACTTCTTCCCTTTCTAACACTGATTTGTATCTGTCTCTTACAGAAAGAGTTTGTTGTGTCTGATGTATAGTTAGGGTTAGGGTTAGTAAGAAAGAGTTTGCTGTGTTTGACGTATATAATCCTTTATTTTCCTTAGGCTCTTCTTAGGCGATCATCTTTATTTACTGTGGTAGTCCAATTAATTCAAATAATTCGTCTCAGGAACCCCCCTCTCCGTTGTTTTTTCAAGTTCTTCCTAGGGGTGATGGTCGATGACCATATTCGTTGTCTAGAATAGCACCTAGTAAATTAAGGGGGACAGATGCTTTACCTCCATTAGGTTGGAAAATTTGCCTAGTCAGCAGATATTATGCTATTCTGAAAAGAATGTTAGTGTTATTTATTATGAAACATTGAAAGTCGGTTAGGAGATGTGGTAGCTGGTATTCAGGAGTTCACTAAGGCAGGCGTGGTTTTAAGAAAGGTCGACTTTATAACAGACAATGGTGGTTGCTTGCAGCCTTGCCGTTATTGCGGATGTGAAATGCTAATGTGAGGTAGGGGTGGACACCGTAAGAAATTTTATTTTAGGCAGACTTCGAGAAAAACCGTTGTATTGTTGAAAGATGGAGAAATGAAAGGTTAGTGTAGCAGACATTGTGGTATGGAAAGGTGAAGATGGCAGCCGTGGGAAATGGTTCTGTGATGACGAATACCTAGATGATACAGAAACTATACCAGGTGGAACCATAGACGAACTTACCATAAATGTTGTTAACTGTCATGGGTGTTTCAACGGAGCATGTGTACAATGGAGGTTTGAAGTTCTTGGTGATGTGACCACTTTGTGTTAGAAAGAAACGAAGAGTGTGGAGAGATGAGTGATTAGTCTGTATAAGGGTTTCTGTAGCAGATACACTGAAGTTGGAGCTTTCGGTAATGTAAAATCGGGAAGTGGTGACATTGATAGCGTCTTTTCAGATAAACGTTCAAGACACGTTTGACATAACTACAGAAGTTACATTTTTTCCTAATTTGGGTGCCACATTTTTTCTTAACTTGGTCGACATAGTTCTTACTTTTCCATAGCTATTTCTTAGACTGGCTGACAGATTTTCCTAGTTTTTATCACTTTGGACGACAAGTTTATAAGTTTGTTTGAAATATGTCTGTACTTGGTCAATATTTTTTCACATTTGGTTAACAAAGTTTCCGACTTTTCATAAGTTTAAATGTGATATTTATAACTTTGGTCAACATTTTAGTTGTGTTGGCTAATCTTGTTTCCAAGATTTTTATAAGTTTGGTCGAGCTATTTCTGTATTTGGCCAACATTTTTCCCATTTGGCTAAAAAAAATTTCTACTTTTTATAAGATTGGATAATATATTTATAAGTTTGGTTGAAACATGTCTTTACTTGGAGAATATTTTTCACCTTTGGTTAACAAAGTTTCCTATTTTTCATAAGTTTGGACCAGATATTTATAAGTTTAGTCAACAGTTTTGTCAATTTGGCTAACAAATTTTTCCTACATTTCATAAATTTGGATGCGGTATGTCTTTACTTGGCCGCTATTTTTAATCTTTGGGTAACACATTTTCCTGCTTAGGTCGACATATTTTTCTAAGTTTTGGAAGTTTGGTTGAGATATTTCGTACCTCGGCCACTATTTTTCCTACGTTGGGTACCATATTTTCTTATATCAGTCGACATTTTTATAAATTTGGATGATATATTTCTTTACTTGGTCAATATTTTTCACATTTGGCTAACAAATTTTCCTACTTTTTATAAGTTTGGTGGAGATATTTATAAGTTTGGCCGATAATTTTCACATTTAGTTAACAAATTTGCCTACTTTCTATGAGTTTGGACAAGAAATGTCTATCGACCACTTGACCACTACTTGACCACTATTTGACCATGTCATTACTTATTTTACCATCACCGTTTCACTACACATACTTTCCTCTACATTTTAGGTGTTCAGTCGACGACTTGACCACTACTTGACCGGTACTTGACCCTACTTGACCACGTCATCGATCACTTTAACCATCACCATGCCACTACACGTACCTTACCGTACAATTTAAGTGGTCACTAGACCATTTGACCAGTACTTGACTGCTACTTGACCACTACTTGACCACCTCATCGATCACTTTAACCAACACCGTTTCACTACACGTACCATGCCCTACAATTTAAGTGGTCATTCGACCACTTGACCATTACTTGACCACTACTTGACCACTATTTGACCATGTCATTACTTATTTTACCACTACCGTTTCACTACACATACTTTTCCCGACAATTTAAGTGGTCACTCGACCACTTGACCACCACTTGACCACCTCTTGACCCTGTCATCGATCACTTTATCCACTACCGTTTCACTACACATACTTTCCCCGACAATTTAAGTGATCACTCGACCACTTGACCACTACTTGACCACTACTTGACCACCCCTTGACCACGTCATCGATCACTTTACCCACTACTGTTTCACTACACATACTTTCCCCGATAATTTAAGTGGTCACTCGACCACTTGACCACTACTTGACCACTGCTTGACCACCTCTTGACCACTATTACCTGCTACCCACCCCTTAACACTGAATGACACTACACCATATCCATTACAATCAACTACTTTACTTTTTACGGTTTCATTTGTAACACGTGTGCTGCTAGTGAATAAGCCACTACGACCCTCTAAATAGAACTAATAACCACCCCTTATCAACTAATTTCATTACGCCATACCCACTATGACTACTATCGCCACCGCAACTATTCCTTCTATTTCTACTAATGTACACCGCCAATGTGTTAACAGTTCAAAATATTTTAACACACCACTCACCAACGTTTTTACAACCCGTTACTTAATGACTTTTTTTTCCACCCCTCATACACCCCGTTCTGTTATGAACCGACCACCGTCACACCCGCACGAGATTTTCCCACACTTGCCGATGTAGAACTTCCCGGTACTACCTTCCAGACGTTCCCACACTTCCCCGCTAAGAAAAAAAACAATTTATAACTTTGTCTATACATGGTTTATTAAATTATTATATACCTTATTTGACTCGTTTGTTATTTTGAGTGTTTCATGTTGTATTTTTTATGTTATACACTACACATACCGGCTCCGTGGCCGAGGTGTTAGCAGCTTTCGCCGCTAACTCCGAATACTCTCGTCACGTGACGCGACGAGAATTAGCAGTGGTTCGAATCGCAAAAGTGACTTATGAGAGTATGGAGCCGGTCGCTCAGAAAGTCGTGGCGTGCTGATGAGCGTAATCTAGCCTAGGAATCAACATACAGCTGAAAGATGCTGGTGTTGACCGCAATATCCTGAAACAGGATGGAAACGCGAAAAAAAAAAAATACACTACACATACCTACTCTGATGAGTCACTAGACCACACCCACTCTGATGAGTCACTTCGCAACACCTACTCTGACCACGCCTACTTTAAAAAAAATGAGTAATCACCCTTTGTGGATCAGGATCGATAAATGGTTGATTTATATAAGATCCACAAAAACGGTCATCCTGGAGCCCGACTTACACTACTGATGCTACATCAGTCTCCAGATGGATTTCATATCCATCCTGCCAGCGACATTGTCATAATCCAGAAAACCAATATAAAATGACGAAATAAGTTTAATACTTTGCTAAATAGGAAAACAGCGGATCCAGATGATACGCCAGCAGTATATGTTTGGTTGGAAGGCTGCTTGGTCATACCATATATATTTGTCGAAGACATTTCTTAATGATCCACAATGATAATAATTAATATATTCCGAGGAACTGACAGTCGCATTATTCCTCCATTATTTTCACTATTCGGCAGGTCCCCTTTCTTTGGCTTCACCAGAAACCGTCCTCTCCAGCCGAATGCCATTTCTTCGATCTCTCAAAATCTGCTGAATATGTTCAGCAGTTTAATTGAGGTGCTGTAATAGTTTCTGCGGGTATATAATCTGGACCCGCAGTCTTCATAAATGTTATTAGATTGTGTTCTCTCCTTAGCGAAATAGTATCAGTTTAAGGTTATAAACAATTTGTGCCATAAAGCTCACACAGTAGTGAAAGCTAAAAAGTCTATGAATCTGCAAAAAAAGGAATTTCCCTGAACGTCAAGAAAAGAGAAAAGATAATTGTATTACAGTAAACAATAACATTAAAATGTAGTATTACAAAAGACATACACATGATTTACAAAGTCAACACATTCAAATATGTTGAGGGCGATTAGGTGAGAAATGCTTGACAGAGAAGTAAGAGCAGAATAGAAAATGCATTTCTTAAGATGAAAAGCACCATATGTAATAAATCATTCATTGAATGCCATAAAGAGAGTACTGAAGTGTTACGCCTAACCAGTTCTTTTGCATGGTAGTAAATGATGGCATGTGAACGAAAACATTAGAAGAGCCTATAGGCAGGCTAGACTTGGTTTCGGAGAATAGCTAGGACGGCAACGTGTGCCTGGTAGAGATATAATAGAAATAGGTCATTATAAAAGGGGAAAGCAATTTGCATTAGTTATGTAAAGTGACAAAAGGCACTGAAAAATATCGTGATGAATGGAAACATCAGAGTTAGAAAAGTCAGAGACAGACCAATAGAATGCTTGATGGTCTAAGATAATAAAAAAAGTTAGTTGCATATCCACGCAGGACGCAGCAGACAACTCGATAAATTTTAGGCTGTTAGTGATCTATTGGCAAGTTTACGTTCAGTAGTTTGCCGTTGCTTTCCGAACGACCGGCACTCATACCATTTACATAAAAATCCAACGCAAATTGGTCTGCTACAAAATCGCCCGCAGCTGTGTTTCAAACGCGGTATGCGGGATTACGAACTGCGTCCGTAACTACTTCGCCATGCAGCCGGCCTAAGATGATAACATGGAATAAAATCATAAATAGAATTGATACAGATAAAAATGTCTGTCATCATGATGCAGATAACATGTTATCATGATACAAATAACAAAGGATCGAAATCTACGGAAAAGCATTAAAATCTAAACCCTTGTGCAAAGTAAATGATTATGGTGATAATTGTGATTGGAATGAAAGGAATATATTTAACAACAAATTAAATTCAATATATGTATTTAAGCCTAGCAGCAACACGTCTTTTCCTTTCAGCATCCAGTATTGCTATATTAGCTATCTCTAGTTCACTTTTAGCCTTTCTGACCACAAAAAGAATGTGATCTAGTAACAGAGATATCACCCAGAACACCAGCACTAAACAAACTATAGACTCCCAGGCGTATAGTGAGAGCAGTAGATCAACACCTCCTATGGGTTTCACGGACTTCTCCAAATCTGCACGTGGCAAAAAGTAGAAGTTTATTGTTAGAGCAAATGACTGAGAATGTCGATTGACGCATTCAAGCAACTGACAATAATAAATTATTAAGCAATTATTCTATCTTATAGATCTAGAAACAATTAGCATTATATGACAAGCGAAATATGACATGTCAAGAAAGCTTAAAACAATCTGAATTAAAATAAATACATCAATGTAACAGATGCTCATGGTCTTGTCGAAAAAGACACATATACTATGCATCTATGTCAGTAGTGTAAGTCAGGAAGTTGATTGTGTAATGTAGGTATGACAACTAAGGTATTGGCTTTTCAATTTAATGGTGTGCCTGTTTGTTCTTTGCATTATGATGTCTTGTGAACTAACAGGATGTGATTGATTAATTGATTGATTGATTGATCGATTGATTGATTGATTGTCTGATTGATTGATTTAGGAACCGACATCACAGCATTCGGGACATTCCCATAAGCGCTTCGTCCCCATTCTCAGCAGCGAGCGAAGAGTTCCAACACTAATAGTTCCAGTAGCAATCTGATTATATGTCCGTCTCGCCTTTCCTCTGAGCGTCGAGCATCGGCCAAATCCCCTCGTCACACCTCGCTGCCTCATTCTTACCAGACTATGGTGATCCATTTGCTTCTCCGAGGTGTACACATGCTCCCACAAGGTCGCAACCACATCTGCTTTGTCATGCATCAATACTCCACCAAGTTTTGCCGAGCCAGCCAATTTGTCCGCCTGTTCATTCCCCAGCACACCGGCATGCCCCGGAGAAAAGATCCAGGTGATGCTTGCTACCCGTGACCTCCGAAGCGAAGCAAGCCACTCTGCACGAAGCCTGCCTGTCCTCACCCTCCTCAGCATGCTTTCTGAGTCAGTTACAATCACAATGTGTGTATGCATCGTGTTCTCTATCCAGCGGAAAGCTGCATTGACCGCCTCCACCTCCATTCTTAAGCTAGATGTGGTGTCATCATACGCCAGGCTCTCCTGCACCAAACGTCGACCATTAGCTTTTGCTAAGAATCCCCAGGCACTTCTCCTACCTCTCAACACCGAACCATCCGTGTAGATAATCACATCACCCGGGCGAGAATTATTCTGAATTATTTGCTGAATTTCCACTTCCGTGGCCCCTGCTGGCAACTCCCTGCACTCCCGGCTCAATGTGATTATAACTCTGCACAAGTCTGACTGCTCAGCTAGCACTCTGACCCACTCCTCTCCTCGCTTGATGTTCTCCAAGAGGTAAACCTGTCTGATCGTATCCTCCGCCTGAGCCATCCATGATTTCCCTCTTATCAGTCTCTGACCCTTCACTACGTCCAGCGCCTCGTGCAACGGGTGATCAGTGTCTGCAGCTACTCTGAGGTATGCCTTCGCCTGCATCACCTTGTGCCTACCATCAACAGTAGGCAGACCAAGGATGTAACGCATACACACTACTGGGGTGTCTCGGGTGCATCCTAGAATGACCCGCATAGTTTCATTCTGTATGCGCTCTAATTTCACCAGCTGACTCTTTGAGACAGTGAGCAGTCCTAGTCCATAATCAATCACTGAAAGGATCAAGTACTGGTATAGTGTGAAGAGCATTCTCTGCTCTGTATCCATTGCAGCCATAGTTTTAAGTGCATTGAGTCTCTTTTGAGATCTTGTCACAACCGTCTCCACATGGTCCTTGAAGGACAGACTCCTGTCAAATGTGATTCCCAGATACTTCAGTTTGTTCTCTCTGTTGACGCTTCACCCATCTGTCGTGAGGCTTGGGGCATCATCTCTCACAATCCTGTTGTCCAGAGAGCACCACAAAACAGCCGCCTTTTCCGTGTGGATGACAGCACTCATTTCAGTGCACTAGTCAATCACTTTGTATACTGTCGCCTGTAGCTCCTGGGCGGTTTGATCCCTATTTCTCCCCTGCCTGTATGCAAGAATATCATCCGCAAATGTTAGATTCCTTCCAACCCCTGGTGCTTCTAGGTATGCAATCTTGCTCGTATACACATTAAAGAGCACCGGGAGATTGCAGATCCCTGTGGCAGTCCCGGGGTTAAAATATGTGGCTCTGAGGTCCATGCACCCAGACGGAGAGCAACCCGACTAGAATGCAGGACGGCTGCTATCCAGTTCACCAACCAGGGATTGACCCCCTTTTCCATCAGTGCGGTCATCAAAATATCATAGCGAACTCTATTATACGCATCCTCGAGATCAAGCGCTGCAGCCATCGTTTCCTTTCTACTCTGGAACCCCTCATAAACGTCAAAGGCAAAAGTGGCTGCATTTGACCAGGTATCTTTTCCTGACCTGTAGCTCTCCAGGTCTCTTGGAAGAAGCTTCCCCCTTTCCAAACAATCTTGCAGCTTAACAGCAACTATCTTCTCTAAAACCTTCCCAAATGTATTTTGAAGGGTGATGATCCTAAAGCCGCTAAGTTTTGAATGGTCCTTGAATGGTTTTGGGAGAGTGATGAGATAGCTATATAACCAACCCTGCTGTACTGATGTTGTCCTAATGCTCTGATTAAAGCAGCCGGCCATCTCCTTCAGATCTACATCGCTCAAAGCCTTCATGTGGCCATACCTGACACCATCAGGACCTGGTGCCGTGTCTTTTGCCTGTTTCAAAAAACGTTTAACATCTTCAACACGTATGATGACTTCATAAGGCATATCCTCCATTGTGCCAGATAATTCCTCTCTAACTGCATCCCTGGTATCCGCATCATTATGATTGGTCTGCTCTAAAAATCTCTGGAGAAACGCCTCCCCTTTCTCCTTGTCTGTTGTCACGCTTACACCATTCTCCTTATAAATTGTTCCCACTGACATACGCCGATCTTTTCATTGCATTTGTCTATGCAGTTTCCAGAATTTACGCAGTGTTTTATCACTTCCAATCTGCTTCATAAAACATTCCCATTTTACGTTCTTGGCCTCTGCAGCACATAGCTTGAAAGCCTCCACCTTGTCTTTCTTGTCATTTTCAGCTGTGTCCACTTCCACTCGTGAGCTTCGGGGTGTCTGTCGCACTTTCCTTAGCTGCTTCACTGCAGCTTTCTTTGCTTTCCAAGCATTGTCTACTTCTGAGGTCCACCATGGGTGGATGTGAAATAAATAATAAATGATACTTTGAATGGAAACATCAATATTAAAACCTACGAGACAACTTTACATATGGATACGATGCGATAAGAAAACACCCAACCAAACTTACTACATCTTCTTCCTCGTCTGCCCTCTGGCTCCATGTGAAGCATAGGCCCTCAGTCAACTAGCGACATGTCCTATCCTTTTCTATCTCTTTCAGCCCCCTCCATGATTCGCTCTCTCTCTCTCTCTCTCTCTCACTCTCTCTCTCTCGCTCTCTCTCTCTCTCTCTCTCTCTCTCTCTCTCTCTCTCACTCACACACACACACACGCACACACACACACACACACACTGAGCTTCTGATGAATTGCTTGGGGAAATAAATGATGTCAGACAGAGTTTGCCCATACAGAGGTCAGATAACGTTATACGACTGAATATTAGACTGGTCCTAATGGACAGCTATTTTGTTTTGTTTTCCTTTCTGCGAAGCAGTTTCCTAAACTGGGTATGTGATGTGATAGCATCATCACATGTTCATTACACGCTCGTTCGTTCGTTCGTTCGTTCGTTCGTTCCCTTTTATTATTTTTCTATCCCATTCTTTGCCTCCTGTATTTTTACTGTTTTATTTATTTTGTGTGTGCTTAATTCAGGGAGTCAGGTCTTAGTCAGATATGACTGAGCTACCGTATGATAGTAGACGGTACTACCTGCTTTCTGTCAGCGCCGAATGTTGGGCGGCGCTTCCCAAACCCGACACCCCACATTGTGCCAACGGCTTCGGGCGGAAGAGCGCAATTGGGAGGGTACAAGCCATATCCTGGTGCGAGGAAATGCAACCCAAAGACAAAATAGTCATGGCAGGGCAGACCAGGCCCTAAGCCTTGGTTGGCAGCTGGTCTTGGATCGAAGCTCCGACACTCGGACAGTTAGAGCATTGCTTTGCTGATCCGGCAGCTTCTGCAGCTTGTCTTGTTCCAGATGTATAGGTGTCAACTTTCCTCTGGAGTGAACTAGGCAGACCGAGAGAGGGATCAGGCTGCATGGGTAACACATGGTTTCTTTATTTTAGCCCAGGTTTTGTGCTATGGAGAGGCAATAACTCCATCCCTGGTCTTAACCGGTCTCGGAATCAAAGCGAGAGGCAACTGTTACGGGTTATAAGTCCTTGTCAGTTGGCGTAGACTTGGGGAGCCACGCGTTGCCTATGACGGCGGGAGACACCTACAGATGTCACTGATCAGCTACCGCCCGCCTCAAGCTGGGCAGCCCCCGGCCAATTGGGTGCTGATCCGTCAAAGCCTGCCTGCTTCAATGGGTGCTTGAGGCTAGGACAAAATCTGAATCGCAGGCTGTAAAACCAATGCACCAGGTACTAATAAAAAGAATAATAGAAACCTCAAGCTACGGCTTGCAACCTGGAACGTAAGAACCATGTGTCCAGGATTTTCCACTGACTTGGCAAATATTGACGATGTGAGAAAAACGGCTGTGATTGATGCTGAACTCAATCGTCTTAAAATTGATATTGCTGGCTTGCAGGAGACTCGCCTCGCTGAGGAAGGGTCACTCAGGGAAAACAATTAACCTTTTTTTGGAAGGGTAGAGCGCAGGCAGAAAAAAAGGCAACATGGTGTGGGCTTTGCAGTGAAGAATTCGCTACTGGGAATGATTGATATCCCAGCTGGAGGTAATGAAAGATTATTATCCCTGCGCTTGGCAACATCTTGTGGATTTGCCACCATTATCACTGCATATGCACCGACACTCGCTTCCTTTGATGATGTGAAGGATACGTTCTATGAGTAGCTAGACTCTGTGATCAAGCAGTTCCAAAATCCGACTACATTTATATGCTCGGTGATTTCAATGCTCGTGTGGACAAGGACTCGAGTTCATGGCCAGTGTGCCTTGGAAAATACAACATCGGTCGCATGAATGATAATGAGCAAAGGCTGCTGGAGCATTGCACTAGAAATGACCTATGTATTACAAATTCCTTTTTTAAAACAAAAGAGTTGCATAAGGTCACATGGAAACATCCAAGATGCGGCCATTAGCATCAGCTGGACTTCATTATCACACGGAGACAACATCTGAACCATACATCATTAACTCGAAGTTACCACAGTGCTGACTGTGATACAGATCATTCTTTGGTTGTTGCAAGGGTTAGACAGACCAAAGAGAATCTACACAGCTAAACACAAATCTAGCCCCAGGAGTAATATTATTAACACTCACGATCCTGGAAAGTGCTTTGAATTTCAACAGCAACTGGAAGACGCTTTCACTGATACATAAAAAAATTGTATAGTAAATGATAAATGGTGTAAACTTAAGGAAACAATTTATAAAACAGCGATAGGGGTTTACGGCACTGTGGATCATAAGAGGCATGACTGGTTTGCGGCAAATAGCCAGATACTGCAGCCCTTGATTGATAAAAAGAAGATAGCTCTCTTAAGAAACAAGGAAAGACCAACGCGTAACACTGTGAGTGAGCTGAATGAAGCAAGCAAGGACGGATGTGCAAAAGGCTGCCAGGCAGTGTGCGAATGACTATTGGATCAAATTATGTGAGTCCATTCAAATCGCAAGTGATAAGGGAAACATCAGAAGCATGTATGAAGGGATAAAGAAAGCTTGTGGTCCAATGATCAAAAGAAGTGCACCGCTTAAAACCTTGACTGGAGAAATCATCACTGATAAGAAATAGCAGATGGATAGATGGGTAGAGCACTATTTAGAGCTTTACTCAAGTGAGACCAAGCTAGCGGATGATGCCCCCAACGCCATAGAGGCCCTGCCAATTCTTGACCACCTGGACACACTTCCCACTATAACAGAAGTTAAGTGTGCTATAAATGAACTTGCATCTGGCAAGGCTCCAGGTAAGGATGGGATTCCAATAGAGGTTATCAGGAGTGGGCAAGACACACTCACTCTACAGATCCACCAGCTAATAGAGCTATGCTGGTGAGAAGGACAAGTCCCACATGATTTCAAAGATTCAAACATCATAACGCTGTACAAGAACAAGGGCGATCAGAGCGACTGCAACAACTATAGGGGTATCTCACTTCTGTGTATTGGTGTGAAAGTATTTGCCAGAATTGTTCTGCGCAGACTTTAAGTCCTGGGAGATAAAGTCTACCCCGAATCACAGTGCGGCTTCCGTCAGAACCGATCTACCATTGATATGATATTCTCATTGCGACAGATGCAAGAAAAATACCGGTAACAAAATCAGCCACTGTTTATTGCCCTCATCGACCTCACAAAGGCATTCGATTTGGTCAGTCGTGAGGGTCTGTTCAAAGCACTAAAGAAGATTGGCTGCCCACCAACTCTTCTATCCATTGTGGAATCGTTCCACACAGGCATGAAGTGTATAATCAAGTTTGATGGCTCAACTTCAGAAGAGTTTGAAATCTAGAGTGGAGTTAAGCAAGGATGTGTACTATCCCCCACCCTTTTTGGGATATACTTTTCACTTCTACTGAAATATGCGTTTCGTGATCAGGATGACGGTATATACATTCACTCACGCTCAGATGATGGCCTCTATAATGCTCAGAGATTGAAGGCCAAGACCAAAATTAGGAGGGTACTAATCAGGGATTTGCTTTTTGCGGACGATGCCGAGATTACGACCCACTCTGAGGAAGAATTACAACATCTACTATCTGCATTCTCCAATGCTTGTTCTGAATTTTGTTTAACAATTAATAAAAAGAAGACACAGATTATGTCACAAGGTGCACATGGTGTACCATCAATATTTATTGACCACGCCGAAATGGAGATAGTAGACTATTTTACATATCAAGGATCTAGGACAATTTTAAATATCTAGGAACAGAGGTAAATAGCAAATTATCCCTCGATCAGGAAATCAACATCAGGATTGGCAAGGCAACAACAACAATGAACATGTCAGCAAAAAGAGTCTGGGAGAACAGGAAGCTTACTGCCAAAACAAAAGTCCTCGTCTACCAAGCCTGTGTCCTTAGTACTCTTCTTTATGGCAGTGAAACCTGGACAACTTACTCACGCCAAGAGAAACGTTTAAACAGCTTTCATATGCGGTGTCTGCGAAGAATACTTGGTATTAAGTGGTAAGACAAAATCACAAATACTGAAGTATTGGAAAGATCAGGTTGTGTGACGATGTATTCCATGCTCAGTCTTCGTAGACTTAGATGGATAGGACATGTTAGGAGGATGGATGATGGTAGAATACCAATGGACATCTTTTTTGGTGAATTACAGACGGGTAGGAGATCTCAGGGTCGGCCTCTACTACGATACAAAGATGTGTGTAAGCGGGACATGATTGATACAGGCATTGATAATGCACATTGGGAGCAAGTCGCCGCTGAACGTGTTGCATGGAGGGCAACTATCAGAAATGGAATAAAGACAAAGGAGAAAATGATTGCAGATAAAGCACACACAGATAGTGAGGGACGTAAGATGGTGCAAAATGGTGGAAATGACCATGTTTGCACATGCATCTACTATGGGCAAACATTTGCAGCAAGAAGTGGCCTTACCAGCCACACTCGCCACCGCCATGGGTCGTAGTTATTAAGCCTTTTTGAAGCACAATGTACCAAACTATCGTCTGTCAAGACGGAAAGGTGCCAATGTGTGCTTAATTAGCAAAATGAACCATCGGTAATGCTAAAGAACACAATTCTAAAAAAAAAGTAATGGGATAATATTGAAAAGGAAAGAGAAAAAAATTGGTTAAACAAGCAGTGTAGCAAGCTAAATTAACTCATTTAAAGATACACAATATATACACAGAAAATAATGACTGTTTGCGTCTCAATTCTCTGAGCAGTTTACAGTTTTCCTTTCCTTGGTTTAAGACTTGCTAGTAGGTTTTTCTGTCTGTCCATGATATTCTTCGCATTTTCTGCAGAAACCACATTTCCACTGCCATTAGATGTGTTTCAGCTTGTCTGTTCATTATCCACGTATCACATCTATAGAAAAGCACAGGTTATATGTAGCATTTCAACAATCCTTTTTCTCGTTGCAATTTATATCTTGTTATTGGTCAATATGTTTTTCATCTTGCAAAAGACTACTTTTGCCATAGCGATCTTTGGTTTAATCTCTCCAAGGCACCTCAAAGGTCAAATGGTAGAGAACAGACAAAGAGAAACACCCTGGTCCTCCAGTTTGGGGGCTGAAACATGGGGTTAACATCCCCACCTTTGTAAAAAAAAACTATTTTGTTACGAAACAGATAAATAAGCCTCGAATTCGGACAGACTTATATGGACAACGACCTTGGAACGTTAAAGGACTTTTGAGAAAGAGGAAAAACAAGGCTAATAGACTGCAATGGCTGGGGCATATAGAAAGAAAGGAAGATAATAGGGAAACAAAACTCGCTTACACTCAAGAAATAAATGACCGTAGACCCCGAGGTAGACCAAAAAGACGGTGGAGAGACAATATATATATACAGACCTACAAGCACTTGGAATCAACGACTGGCAAGAGAAGGTCCACCAGAGAGACGAATGGAGACGGTTTGTATCTGCAGCAAAGATCCTTAATGGCTCGGAATGCTGAAGAAGAAGAAGAAGAAGAAGAAGAAGAAGAGGAAGAAGAAGAAGAAGAAGAAGAAGAAGAAGAAGAAGAAGAAGAAGAAGAAGAAGAAGAAGAAGAAGAAGAAGAAGAAGAAGAAGAAGAAGAAGGAGAAGAAGAAGAAGAAGAAGGCACCTCCCGTCAGATGTTTTGATTTTTCCAAGATAGTTTTACCGATTAACTTGTTTAAAAATATTAACATTTACCCGTTATGTTCATTGTGGTATTTCTTTCTTCTTAGGGATGACCATAATGCCTGTCTTCTTACAATTTAATTCTTCTTCTTCTTCTTCTTCTTCTTCTTCTTCTTCTTCTTCTTCTTCTTCTTCATCTTCTTCTTCTTCTTCTTCTTCTTCTTCTTCTTCTTCTTCTTCTTCTTCTTCTTCTTCTTCTTCTTCTTCTTCTTCTTCTTCTTCTTCTTCTTCTTCTTCTTCTTCTTCAGCGTGGGTTACCTTCCCGACAATCTAATTCTAACCCTAGTCGTTCTGTAAGCAGTAACCGTATCTACCAAATATTGCAGATCCTGTTCATTGTCTGCAATCTAGGTATATCGGATATACTGTATCTAGGTATATCGAATGTTGAAGACACAAACAATAGATTGCACGATTTATTGTCTGGCATATTTCGCGTCATCTCGTCAGGTACATACTGCAGAAATCACACAACATAAAGTGAATTAACTAGATAAATCCTTCAAACTGAAATATACACATGTTCGCACAGTAATGTCGATTGTCTACCACCGTAATTTTAAACTGACTAACATGTCTTTCTGCTTGCACAAGGACGGCTTACGAAGGTTGATTATTATAGCTTCAGCAAACTTTAACAATCGACTACTTTGTGTGTTGAACAACACATGGAAGGCACTGTCTCTTTCAAGCACGTGACCGCTCTCGAGCACTTGTCTCGCGACCTATGAAGCAGGACTGTTCCGGTGTGTCGGCCTGCCTAGGCTACCATCTTCTTTGTGTAGTATCTTGTCCACCCAGTTCGGAATGTATTTCGAAACCCTGCAATGTAACTGTCGCTCAGTTCTACCTATGTAGATGGCCTCGAATCTGCATGTAAATATGTAAATACAATTTGATTTGGCGTACAAAGCTGCAGGTTCTTTTACTGCTGGGATGGGTATCGGTGTGGTTCTGTACCTGATGACTGGAGTTGCAGCACAGAATGTTCGCCCGACTGCTATGATCAGCCGGTCAGGCAGACGTTGCATTACGTCACCTCCTCGGAAGGTTAGCTGGATGAATACCTTGAGTTTAGGGACTGTAGTTACTTCTGGTTTCGGTTTTGGCTGTTGGCAGTGGCGCAGTGGGGAGGGGGGGGGGGCAAATTACCCTGACATACTACTCATATACTATGGTCAACGTATTTCAGTTTGCGAGACATGATGCTGTTGATGAGCCAGTTTAATTCGATGTTCAGACAAACAAGTGTGATGTGGTCTCTTTATCCTCTATCATGTTTTTAAGTTTCATGTCCTCTACAGGACGTAGCAGTCAACCCCAGCATTTTTTCGCTGTTCGGGATTCCTAGGCAAGTTTACGTTCATTAGTTTGCCATTTCTTTCTGAACGACCGGCATCTATACTGTTCCATAAAAAAAAACACAGCTGTGTTTGGAACGCGGGTATGCAGGATTACGAACTACGTCCGTATCTCCTTCGTCACGGAGGCGGTATTTTTTATTTGAAATAAAAGTGTACGATACTTACCTTTTAAGTCAAAGGTTACTTTCTGATTACGTGGATCTCCGTCTCCTAAACAATCCAAGGCGTGACCTTCTAAACTGTACATTTAAAATATAACATAATAAACATTCGTACGTACATCCTAGAACGCATACCATGACATAATAAGAATTCAACAATAAGCATAAAATAATAAAATAAAGGACTCGTTTCCAAGCCTTAGGGAATATTGGGTATATGATGCTTGTCTCATATTTTCATAGACCAATCGGCACTAGAATGGTGATGTGGTCGCTATCACGTCAGGACCCTGTGCTTCCCAGAGTATTTTCTGATATCTATATTAGATTGGGTCAACTTGGAAGGTCAAATTTGTAAACAAGCCCTGCAGTATGAGGATTCGAACACGTGACCACTGGGCCGAAAGGCAAGCTTTAGCAAAAAGACAACAGAACTAATAATTACAAGAATACTTTGCACGTTAAAGATTTTAACAGATAATGAAGTTAGCACTACTAAGCCACCGTATTTAAATATAATGAGCATGCATAAGCTAGCGTCTGATTGAACAAATAAGTGGCTTTCTTCCAGATTGGGGTGAACTAGATAGAGAAGGGTGATAATCTGTCTGTAGAACACAATTCTGAATCTCCGTGACATAATTGACGGCCTCTGAGATATCTTAACCTCCATCCTTGTTATCGCTGTACTGTATGCTAGATTTTGACATTTTCATGTTAGTGAGTATTAATCGCACAAAAACATTTGAAATTGAAAGTGTGCAATAAGAATACTTCTAAAAGCAATTATGTTAACGGAATTTCCAAGCAATCTTCTCATTTATATGCCACAAATGATCGTTCTAATGATGCTGTTTGCAACCTTACCGGTAAAATACATTAAATATTAAAACACCATCATCATCATCAAGTGCCCTGCCAGCTGGCGTAGGCATTCATGGCTCTCCACATATCTCGGTCTTTGGTGTTCTGGATCAACTTCTGATGATATTCCTCCATGACATCAACTTAATCCATCTAGCAGTTTCTCTTGGTCTGCCTCTGCCTCTCTTCCCCTCGATCTTTCCAGTTGTCACGATATTCTGTAATGTTCGGCTTTTATAGTGAGTGTCCAGGTCTTACAAACGTATGTTGCAATGGGAAAAATGCATGCTCTTCAATATCTTCTTCTTCTTCTTCTTCTTCTTCTTCTTCTTCTTCTTCTTCTTCTTCTTCTTCTTCTTCTTCTTCTTCTTCTTCTTCTTCTTCTTCTTCTTCTTCTTCGTGATTGCGTTGTGCCTGTTTACAGCAGAGCTGCGTTCTTGCGCCGTTAGGCCGACACATCCAACTTCTGAGGGCATTTGTTGACCGGGTTAACCTTCCCGGCTTTTTGTAGTTCTATCTGTCCCACTCCATAATTTATTCAGTTGTTTTAGTCTTTAAAAAGCAATATATATTCGTCTTTTAATTACTTTCATTGTGACACCATTAGTTTAGTTTAGTTTAGTCGTTTGATCAACATCACGGCACACGGTTTAATCCATATGTGTTCCGTTTTTCTCCCAACTCAAATCTGAGTCTGGAGAAACTCAGCTCAATGCACGAACTCCGTTTCATCGGCGAGGATCCTGAAATACTGTTGGTAGATTTTGAACTCGAAATTTTGCCCGGGCAGCGACGTTAGGCTACTCTTTTTAGATTTCCAACTACCAAAGGATTTTTTACGTGCGCAACAATACACAGCCGGTCTCTCTGGCCGAGGGGTTACAACACTTTCTCCGTAATCCCGTTTATCACGCAGAGTCTCGTAGCGGGGCGAGAGCTGAGAGCGGTTGCTCGGAAAGCAATGGCAAACTACTGAGCGTAATCTTGCCAAGAAATCAACTTACAGCTGAAAGATGCTGATGTTGACAGCGATGTCCTGTAAAGGATATGCAAAAAAAAAAAAAAAAAAAAACAATACACACGGGCGTCCGATCTCACTACGCAGGGACCAGGGGAAATTTTATTACTGGAAGTTCAGGTGGATTTTTTAAATAAATCCCGGTCCTCACCGGGCCTGAACCCGGGACCTCCAGCACTTATGGACTGAATGGTTCGATGTGCAATGAGGATGATCTGTCGACTAACTAACTAACTAACTAACTAACTAACTAACTAACTACCTAACTAGGCATTGCAGGTTTCCTTCCTGAAAATCTCCCCTCCCTGATCATTATAACGAGTCTTCCACCAAGTATTGTAAGTAACAAGTACACATCCACAGTTACGTACACTTGGAAAATAAGAGAGAACTATGAGTGAAAATAACTACCACTGTGTCTACTTTGTATCAAGCTAAATCGATAAAATAAATATGATGGTTTGTGGTATGGTGATTTCGAGGCATAAGACATTCACTTATACTATATAGTTATGTGAAATGATAATCGTATAGACTGATGTAAATAATATGATTTTACATCAACATGTACGATAACATATGTAACTTAAAATGTTACTTGTGGCAATATTACAGGTCGCAGAATGAGATTTCGCATAGGGTCAGCCGAGAAAATATTCTTTGCGAATGCAAGTCTTTTCTCCACCAGGTGTCTCCTCGTTTTCACTGAACAGGGTGTAACATAACATATTCTGTTCAGCCAGAAATATCCTGAACAATCAGAAACAGGGACGCCTGTCTCTATGTTAGGGCATGACACACACTGATTGTTAGAACTAACGCTTCTCCACTTTAACCGTCTCCTTGCAGAAAGTTGTCAACGACTGGTGTGGTAAACTAGCTAGGAATAGATGGACACCTGGCGTTTGATCACCGGTGTTATGGCGATATGTGCCCATTCCAGCAGACGTTTGTCTAAAATAGTGTCAAGGAGAATTAACGATTGGCAAGAAACAAAGGCGACAACCATGAACATTATTCCCCGTTGTTTCAGATTTATTTCGCTTTGATTCTACAAGATCTAAACCGTCTAAACGGTGGGAGATTGACGGCGGCTTGAAATGTCAACATTAACCCCCCCCCCCCTCCCACCCCCCAGTGAACATCTAAGGAGATAATAAAGGCGGGCTGGTGAGAGGGTGTGTTAAAGACAACAATCCAATTGTAGATTGTTTTGTACACAATGTCACGGGGAATTTAACGCCCACACCAAGGATTGGAAGGCAGATAAAATTACCACTTTCTTCCCCCAATTTAACTCATGTCCCTACCAACTCTTGGAATGACGTCATGTTCGCGCGGAAACGGAACGTTTCCTATTTGACGCACCACGAGTACTCCTTATTATCACAATTTATGATGATGAAGAAGTCCAGGATGTTTGCAAAATAGAACTACAGGGTGTCTGTAAAGCCTGGACACATAGGATAATATTTTACATTTAATTCAAACATGCAATAGGGATTTACCGTTATTTTATAAATCGTATTAAGGATGTTATTTGAATAAACAGTTGTATTTTTACCCATGTGTCCGGACTTTACGGACACCCTGTATAGTGGCTGGCAGTCTCTAATCATGAACTAAAGAAAGAAGACGTGTTTACCAGTCGGCTACTGTTGTGATGCTGTGTTTTCGTTTAAATTCATTATGTCTTTTTGATATGTTAGAAACCATAGTTAACTTAAGAAGGGGTACATCTGAATTTATAGTAGGTACATCTGAATTTATAGTAGAGTCTCTTTATGAAGTTTTAGGAAGAGAATAGGTGACTAGTTCTTCGACTTAGGGAGAGAGTGACTGAACATCATTCTTGTTCTGTTCATACAATATATGAGAGATTAACTTCACTTCCTCTAGTTATTTAGAATTTGCAGGTGTGACTATGTTTCCACAGGAACCATCAAGAGGTTGTTCTATAATATCACTTGTAGTTTTTATAGAAGACACTTTTCTGGAAATCTCTTATAATTATTTTGTCTCTATAGTCAGTGGAGAGAGACTATGTTTCTTTATAGGTATATTCATGTATGGTGAATTAATAGTGAATGTGTTTATAAATGTATACATGAATATGGGATTACCTATACCTCTATGCGGGAAAGAGGAGCACTGCTAAGACTGAGCAATGGCATCAATCTTGCTGATGTCCACCAGATATTCGCGGCGCTGGAACCTTGACAGAACGAGAATGATTCTCCTCATAATGCAGGAGTGGGAGAAGACACATCGTGTCAAAATAGGGAGTGTGGGACTGCAACAGATGTTGAGGTGATAGGGCCAGGTCTTAGTGACCTTCTTTCCCCCCCCCCCCCCCCCTCTCTCTCTCGCTATCTCTCTCTCTCTCTCTCTCTCTCTCTCTCTTTTGCTATATCTCTCTCTCTCTCTTTCTTTCTCTCTTTCTGTTTAATTTTGTTATTGTTGTTGGTGTTTGGTGATTGTTATTTTTACTTTTTCACTGATTTCTGTGGGTATGACTATAGTGTTTGACACATGTTGTCTACGGGCCAAGGTGGTTTCTTCGAGGGGCTGAAAAGGTCGTTATTTGACTGTGACTGGAAGATATACCAGAATGATGTATATTATCTACAAGAAAGTCAGAGTCATTTATGAGAGATGACTGGGACTTGCCTTGTCATGGCATCAAAAGTGAACCTCTCAAACTTCATTGATTTTTCAGGTATTCACAACATCCTCATCACATAACAAATGGCTAACCACCATGTTGGTATCTTTTTTTCATGAGTGCTGTACCAACTAAAGAAAGACTGTTTACATCAGAGATGACATGTGTAGAGGCCAGACCCTATAGTCTTTTAACATTAAGCGTCCGTGTGTGGTAATGGACTGAATAACGTTATTAACCCGAGTATTTTCTTAAAATCTGTTTATCTTTGATGGTCCGTATGCTATTAGGGATTGTTTTTTTTTTTACTTAAGCTGTGGTATAAGATAAGAGACATTTATAAAGAATATCGTTTTCAGCGGACTCATCTTAATTATAAATCATGTATGGGTTTACAATATTTATTTTTGAGTGTAATATTTCTAATTTGTGTATTGCCATATATCACTCGAGCATACACAGGAACTCTCCCAGTTTTGTTATCTCAACAGACTGTTATAATTTATAATCACGGGTTGATTCTTTGATTGTTACTGAGTGTTTTACATTCATATATGTGTTTTCACTTGTAATAAGTTCAAATGGACATCATGGAGCGACTGTGACGAGAGAATGACCAGAACTATCAGCATGCACAGAGGGATGTCCTCTCTGAGGTTCGATAGTTGTCTTGTGCTCCATTGGGCCTTCTGTGAGAACACCTAACTATCTAATCTATCTACTTACATTGGCAGAACAGAGAGGCAGTTACACATCAGGATTGTTAAAGACATACCAAACTGGGTTGACAAGAAACTAGACACAAGCGATGGGATCATGGGAAGTGTGAAACACCACAATTATAATCCATTGCACGTCATGTCTTTGAAACCTGTCATGTCATTGACAGAGACAGCACTTTTCACGTGTTGTTTCATACACAAAATAGTCGTTTGTTAAAGTTTGCAGAAGCGATAATGATCCATCTGCACAAGCCTATTTTGTGCAAACAGAAAGACATGATAGTTAATTTAAAATTACGATGGTAAACAACTGATATTACTGTGGGAACATGTGTATATTTCAGCTTGAATGATTAATCTAATTATTTTACTCTATGTTGTGTGACATCTGCAGTAAGTACCTGACGAAATGCAGCAAAATGTACCAGGCAATAAATAGTACTATATATGGTTTGTGTCTTCGTTATTGAAATTCACTACGGGAAAACATTGTTTTGAATCTGGAGTTATCAACAAATGACATATACATATAAAATCGATTTTCACCTCATTCTTCCAGATGACAATGTAATGGATAATTATGAAGCCCTAGTATTTACACCCAAGTTTGATTACGGCCCATTCCCTGTTGGCCGGCCTGCCATCTTCTCACTCTGCATTTAGCACGAATTGTTAGGGCAGGTGGTTTCCCGAACCAGGCGTTGGTCAGTTCACATCTTAGTATGGCTCACAGTTTCCTTTGTATGAAATTCCGCCGCGCCGTGCTAACCGAGCGGTACATGTCTTCAGTTAAATTGTCTTTATCTCCATGTAACAAATAGGTGTCGGACATATGGTACCTTCCGACCGCTGTTTGGTAAGTTCACACGTTAGTCCGCTGAAAGTTTCCGCTCAGCCTGGGCTTAGTAGACAACGTGTTAACCAGTGATGTTTGTGAAGTGGGAAGGTTACACTTCTACGTCCCTTTCATTTGATGAACAGAAATCGCGTTAAATTTGCCATTATGCGCTTGTTGTTATAAACCATGATCGTGGTCGCTTTGTTCTACTAGCGCAATTTTGCGTCATAGATTTTTAAATCCTGAGCGTGAAGTTTTATTTGTATATTTAGTCATTTCGCCTTTATTTCATCTTTATTGTAAAATGAGAGATTCAATCTGGTATTATCTGAAGCGTTTGGAAACTTCTGTGCATTCAGATTTGCTAATATGTTATGATAATTCCTTCGTTGTGCTCTCCCCCATAAACTTGTTTAAATCTTCTGTAAATAATTTCAAGCCCCGTGAAAGAAGCAATGCCATCAGCGTATTTTAGGATATTTATATTTTGGCCTGCCAGCCTTGGGATACATACAGTGTGTTTATATGTGATATAATAAAGTAAGGGCATGGGATGTTTTGACATATCTGTCACTGTAAAACTGTCATTTACTCCCAATATAGTACCTTGCGGTGTATGGCAGAGGGGTCTTTGAGCTTGAGCTAGTGCAGTCGCCGTGAACTGTGCAGGTTAAGATTTTCTTTTTGCCCCCGACAGAAAAAAAATCCCACATTTTACCGAGGGATCGAACCCGGGTCTCCCGAAGGAGAGTCCAGCTTTCTAGCCATTCGGCCAGCCGCTCCTCTTTGACATATCTATTTTACTTTTACTCACTATCCCATTCGTATCAAGACTTCCAAGTGTCGTTTTCCTGTTGTGCATACACACCCTTTATGCTACCTTGAAGGCACATATTCACCGTTGATTTTAATCGTGCCAACAATTCACAGCTATGGATGCCTTTTCATAGCTACCCTCGGGATGATGAATATCATACACATGTTGCATCGTGATACGATTCCCTCTCACCTTGGCTTTCAACATGATTGGGAGAGAGCCAGTTTCACTCCCTCTGCCCTAAGACCCCAAGTGCCGTCTCCGCATCCGTGGCTCGTTATATGAATGAACACACTTGCTGCCATGTTTCATTCTTCGCACCTCGTCCATAGTTAGATAAACTCTATTTCTCCACACATGCAGAGCATCTCTTCTGCCCGACTAATACAATTGTGTTCGTAGGTTTGAGGGTCTTTACACCATGTCCTTATTTCTAATGCGAAGAGCAAAACCTCGCATTGCGTCAGCCACTGCTATGGTGGCTTGACTGCCGTGTTGGAACCTCGAGCATTTCCCGGTTGTGATAGCCTAACTAGTTTGGCCTCAGTATGGTTATTCCATAGCCAACAAGATGCTTTCTCGGCAGCTTCGCTCTTGTGTTTCAGCACCATAGTTCTCGACAATCCATTTAGTTTGAATAACGAAGACACAAACGATAGATTGTACGATTTATTACATAGCACATTTCGCTGCATCTTGTCAGGTACATACTGCAGGCTTTACACAACATAAAGTAAAATAATTAGATAAATCCTTCAAGCTGAAATATACACATGTTCGCACAGTAATGTCAATTGTCTACCACGGTAATTTTAATCTGACTATCATGTCTTTCTGTTTGCATAAAACTTGCTTATGTAGATTAACCATTTCAGCTTCTGCAAACTTTAATAAGCGACTATTTTGTGTATTAAACAACACGCGGAAGGCACTGTTTCTGTCAATCACATAGCCGCTTTCCAACAATTGCCGCGCAATCGAGGAAGCAGGAAGTTTGTGGTGTGTCGATCTTTCTAGGCTACCATCACATGTATGTAGTATCTTGTCAATCCAATAAGGTACGTGTTCAACACTCTGCTGATCAACTGCCGCTCTGTTCTGCCGATGTAGGTAGACTGGCACCTGCATGTGAATTGACAAATGCAATTGGATTTGGCGTACAGAGGGATAGATTCTTTAACTGCTGGGGTGGGAATACATTTAGTCACAGTTGCTTAAGCATATCGTCCGCAGATATTGAGCTTTCCTCTGAATCATAACCCGATACCTTTTCATAAAAAGGGACTCAATGCACTTAAAACTATGGCTGCAATGGGCACAGATCAGAGAATGCTCTTCACACTATACCAGCACTTGATCCTCTCAGCGACTGATTATGAACTAGGACTTCTCACTGTCTCAAAGAATCAGCTGATGAAATTAGAGCGCATACAGAACGAAGCTATGCGGGTCATTCTGGGATGCACCAGAGACACTCCAGTGGTGTGTATGCGATATATCTTTGGTCTGCCGACTGTTGCTGGTAGGCACAAGGTGATGCAGGCGAAGGCATACCTCAGAGTAGCTGCAGACACAGATCACCCGTTGCATGAGGCGCTGGACGCAGTTAAGGATCAGAGACTGATAAAAGGGAAATCATGGATGGCTCAGCGTAGGATACGATCAGACAGGTGTGTATCTTGGAGAACATTAGGCGAGGAGAGGAGTGGGTCAGAGTGCAAGCGGAGCAGTCAGACTTGTGTAGAGTTATAATCACAAGTGAAAAAGGGAGTGGCTAGCAGGGGCCACGGAAGTGGAAATTCAGCAACAAATTCAGGATAATGCTCGCCCACATGATGTGATTATCTACACATATGGTTCGGTGTTGAGAGGTAGGAGAAGTGCCTGGGGATTCTTAGCAAAAGCTAATGGTCGCCGTTTGGTGCAGGAGAGCCTGACATATGATACCACAACATCTAGCTTAAGAATGGAGGTGGAGGCGGTCAGTGCAGCTTTCCGCTGGATGAAGAACACGATACATACACACATCGTGATTGTAAGTGACTCAGAAAGCATGCTGATGAGGATGAGGACAGGCAGGCTTCGTGCAGAGTGGCTTGCTTCGCTTCGGAGGTCACGGGTGGCAAGCATCACCTGGATCTTTTCTCCGGGGCATGCCGGTGTGCTGGGGAATGAACAGGCGGACAGATTGGCTGACACGGAAAAGCTTGGTGGTGTGTTGATGCATGACAAGGCAGACGAAGTTTCGGCCTTGTAGGAGCACGTGTACACCTCGGAGGAGCAAATGGATCACCATAGTCTGGCAAGAATGAGGCAGCGAGGAGTGACGAGGGAATCTGGCCGACTTTAGACGCTCAGAAGGAAGGCGAGACGGAGATATAATCAGACTGCTACTGGAACTATTAGTGTTGGAACTCTTCGCTGGCTGCTAAGGATGGGGACGGAGCGCTTATGGGAATGCCCTGAATGCAGTGATGTCGGTTCTTAAATCAATCAATCTTTTAAAGGTTAAATGTTGTCAATATGAAAAGGTCTGGAGAACTCAGGAATATAAAATGATCATCAAAATCATTATCATCACATAGTAGGTAATTTGCAGAACATCGCTATCATTACAGCCCGCCAAACAATCTCCTAATCCATCGTCAGTTCCCATGCCTCTTGCATCATTGTATCTACTAAGTCTCCAAAGTTTTTTGTCCTTTTCTTTATTTCTTGCCTCTTCTCCCAGGAACCAAGACATACCTCACTATTCTGTCCAAACAATTGTGGCGGTTAGTAAGGATAACCACGGTAGTTAAGTTTCCAGAACATGATGTTTGTTTGTTATGAGCCTGTTTTCTTCAGATATTGTAGAATGTCAATATTTTTTTTTTTTTCAAAGTATTATTTTCCCAATATAAAGTACAACTTAATAAATAAGTCAACAGACGAGCAAGAACACATTTGAAAATGATTTAAAATCAATCAGAAATAAAATAGATTCAATAAGTCATTGCTTTGAAAACATAAGCATCTATTTTGACTTACCCACAGGAGATGAATTTACCTTCCGCGGCAGTAGAATAGTGCAAAACTGTTATCCCGGACCGGGTGATGAGAAGTTTTTCGTCGTGCTACAATAGAAATGTAAGTCTCTTCATTACAGTCGGAGACTTGAAACAGTAATCATTGTCAACGAAAGACACTGATCTTGTTCTTGTTGATATATCTTCTCCCCCTGTTGAACCTTCTCCTCCTCTTCTTCTTACTCATAATCATCATTATTATTTCCCTCTCCTCCTCCTGCACCTCCTCCTGCTCCTGCTCCTCCTTTCTTCTTCTTCTTCTTCTTCTTCTTCTTCTTCTTCTTCTTCTTCTTCTTCTTCTTCTTCTTCTTCTTCTTCTTCTTCTTCTTCTTCTTCTTCTTCTTCTTCTTCTTCTTCTCATCGACATCATAATATTCTTCTTCTTCTTAATTTAAAGCTGCTGCTATACTTGCTGTATTTTATACCCCAGGTAACCATCGTCATTCTTATGTCAAGCACATTTCATATTTTAAAAACAGCAAACGCCGCAATTAACGACGCCATGACGCGCGTTTGGTATATGGTGATTGCCACATAGCTTGATAACTCTATCAGCGTTCGATAGATGATGTGTCTATATCACACCGGCCATCTTTACTTTTGAACAGTTTCTTGGTGAAATGAAGAGCAAAAATGGCATCTGTGCATGTGGACTGTCTACGTTCTGTAATCAGGTTACGAGTTTCATTTGTAAGACTTGTTCATTGGTTTTTCTATCTGTCCATGATATTCTTTGAATTTTCCTCAGAAACCACATTTCCATAGCAGTCAGATGTATTTAATCGTGGTGCTCATTGTCCACGCTTCACATCCATACAAAAGTAGAGTTTCTATGTAGTACCTCAGCACTCTTTTTCTCGTCGCAATTGAGATTTTTTAATGGTCAGTATGTTTTTCATCTTGCAAAAGGCTACCTTCGCCATGGCATTTCTTGGTGCCATACCCATAAGCGTGAGCAGTCATGATTCACCATTTCACTCGATCACCAGAGTCGTGGATGAGCTCAGTGTTCTTGTCTCGACCATACCATGTGGAAAAGCAATCCCTGTATTTACTTCTCCGTCTTCCTCTCAATTTTAACTTGCGGAGCAAGTTCTCAATTTTATTTCTTCTTAAAACGTGCCCAAATAATGTGGACTGTCTACGTCTAATTTCTCTAATCAGTTTACGAGTTTCATTTGTAGGACTTGGTCATTGGTTTTTCTGTCTGTCCATGATATTCTTTGAATTTTCCTCGGAAACCACATTTCCACAGCAATCAGATGTTTTGCATCTTGTTGCTCATTGTCCACGCTTCACATCCGTACAAAAGTACAGGTTGTATGTAGTACCTCAACACTCTTTTTCTCGTCGCAATTGAGATTTATTATTGGTCAGTATGGTTTTCATCTTGCAAAAGGCTACCTTCTTCATGGCAATTCTTGGTCTAATCTCTTCAAGGCATCTCCCATCAGATGTTATGACTGTTCCGAGATAAATGTATCGATTCCCTTGTTTAAGAAAATTCCCATTTATTTGTATATTTTGTGGTGTTTTCTTCGTCCTAGTGACGAGCATAATCTGTGTTTTCTTACAATTCAATTCTAACCCTAGTTGTTCATTGTGTGCAACAACCGCATCGACTAAATATTGCAAATCCTGCTCATTGGCTGCAATCAATACTGTCTCATCTGCATATCTAATATTATTCATGTTTCCATCAATGATAATTTCTTTCAAATCATCTATATTTCTGAAAATATTTTCAATTTACAGGGATAAAAAGATCTGGAGACATTACACATCGCTGTCTCACACTTCTCTTAAAAGGCTCATATTGACCTTCATTATCCATTCTGGTGGCAGCTTGTTGTATTTAATATATGTTTTTTGTTGTTGTTGCAAGTCTAAGGTCTTTCCCAACAATTTTTAGATCTGCAAGCATCTCTATCATGTTGACATGTCTTACTCTATCGAAGGCCTGTTTGTAGTCAATAAAGCAAAGATGTAGATCGTTATTTACTTCTATATAACGTTCAAGTCCTGCTATCAGTATATACACAGGATTTACTGTACCCTTGCCTTCTACAAACATTTTTCTTTCCACATTGTTCTTCTCCTATTTCAGGTTGTATTTTCTTCCTAACTCTTTGCATAATAATTCTTCGCAAAATCTTCGTTCGATGTTGATCATATTACAAGGCTCCTGATTTCTTTGGGATTGCAATAAATACAGAATAAGGTAATTCATGAGGTATCTCCGGTACCATATATTGTGTTCAGCAGTCTTGTGATTTGATCTATTCAATATTCTTCTAAGGCATTAATCAGTTCTGTTGTGATGTTGTCTGAACCAGTGGTCTTGCCAGTTTTCATATGGTTAAGAACATTCTGAACCCCCCTTCTTTAAAATTGATAGCCCTTCATTATTATTTCGAATATCACAATGTTCTTCTCTATTATCATCATTAAAAAAAAAAAAAAAAAAAAAAAAAAAAAAAACTCTTAAAAGTCGAGAGGATCGACTTCATTGCCCCAGGTTTTATCCCTTATGGCTCGGTCTCTTTCGGCAGGATGGCCTGCCAAAAGCGTAGCACAAATCAGGAACTCCGTAGCTCCGACGACGAACCCCGGGAACCTCCGAATAAAATGCACTCGTGAACCCAAAGCCGTAGCCCGGAATTGAACCAACAACCTTCGGAGCGCGAGGCAGACGGCTTGACCACTTTGCCACGGAGACTCCCTTCACGTAATTTAATCATACATGTAAAATCTGATCTTTTTGTAGTACGATTTTTCCATCTGTTGTTTTTATGCAGCCCACTGATGCTCGTGTTCTTTTTAAAAAAAAAACAACAATTTTTTTAAGTAGGCTCCTGAATTCTTTTGTACAATAATTTGATATTTTTACTGTTGTGTTGTTTTCAATTTCTATGCAGTTTTCCTCAAGCCATGATTCCTTACATAATGCTCTGACTCGTATGTGAATTTCTTCATATTTGGGAGGATTATGTTTGTTGTGTCTTCTTGTTTCCATTAGTTGAAAAATGTCTTCAGTCATCCATTCCTTACGACCCACTTTTTTAAATTTTGGGATAGTTGTTTCTGCAGCCAAACTGATTAAATTCTTCAACATTTCCCATTGATCATCCACATTTTGAAATAGAAGCTCTAGATCAGGTATTATATCAAATCTGTTCTTTACTCCTATGTTAAAATTGTCTGGTATTACCTTATCATTTTCAATGTAAGTATATAATATTTAGTGTTTCCTGGTGTATACTTGACTTTTTTAAAACTTTACCTTCAATGTTCCAGTAATCACTCTGTGATAACTGTAACAATCAGCATTTGGAACTGTTTTTGCAATTGTTAATGTATTTTAAAACCTTCTAATCAAAATATAATCAATCTGGTTTCTAAGCCTACAACCAAGACTCCCCCATGTTTATAATCTTCTAGGATGTTGTTTAAACCAGGTGTTTCCTGCTCTTTTGGACATTCTACAAGATTATGTCCTCTTTCGTTTCCCTCTCCGAAACAATGGTTGCCAACTGTGCATCCATCGCCTTGAATTCCTACTTTTGCATTGAAGCCACCCATTATATTTATTTCTGAATTTTTACATTTCTTCAAAGTAGACTCCTGTTCGGGCATATATTTGAATAATGTTTATGTTAAAAGGTCTGCCGATAAATTTCACTAATAGAACCCTATCTGACACAGTCCAATATCCTTGAACAGATCTTGATGTTTCCTGATCCAAGATAATTGATATACCTCTTTGCTGTTCCTTTACCCCAGAATAAATAAGCGTGCAATCTTCCCCTGTCATAATCCCTGCCCCATTCCATCTCGTCTCGCACATTCCTAATTTTCCTCAAGCCATGCTTCTTTTGCCTCCTTACATAATGCTCTGACTTTTCGTGTGTGGGAATATCTTCATATTTGGGACTGGATCAACGTATCAACGAAACTTTAACCCGAAAGTAGTAATAATCCCCCCCCCCCCCTCAAATGTGCTTCAAGCGACATTGTTTTTTGTCAATAAGCCTATTCACGGCGGAGGGAAAAGGTCACGTGCTGATCATTCGCAAAAGCCCCATATTCAAATTTCCGCTCTAAGAAGAAATAGCTGCTTGCGGAAGTGGCGGCGGATGGTTGTGTTGTTTTGTAACGGCTCTTTTTTTTCACGTAGAAGATGGATAATTTCATCTCTTGCGTGTAATTTATGCGCCATGATGTAAACCAGGAGTTTCCTCTCAAGATTTTCATCGCAGCTACTGAGTTCGTACATCTGAAAGAATTAAATTTTAAGAGTATTTCGCAGTGTGTAGGCTATTATATGTTTTTTTTCCCAAAATGGCGGACCAGCATGTGTTTCCAGTACAGACGGTAAAAATAACCACCGAGTCTTCGGCGTCGGCGTAAGCATCAAGGCAGACGTGCTGAAGCCAGACGATCCAGGCTCAAATGTCAGGCCCTCAAGAATTCCCGTAACCTATACTGGAATTGTGCAAGTGCAAAACAAAGAGGCCCCATTATGGAAATCCTGGCATACAGGAACGATGTTGTAGCGTTTCAGGAGACGAGACTGAGTGTTAACTCATTCCATTTAGCCGAATTCAAAGTTTTTTTGTTTTTGTTTTACAACAGGTAACAACTGGAAATGGCGTTTCTTATTCGAGACATCATAGTAGCTTCAGAGATGGACATGTCCAGGTGGGACAGTGACGAGATACAAATACAATCTGTTAGTGCTCAATCCGGTCAACCTTTCGTGTTAGTTAATGTTTATGCCTATGGATTCCCAGATGTGGCAGTGCTTGAGTGACATATTATGTCACGGGAGGAATGTCATTTTCGGTGGCGATTTCAACGCTAAAGGCAGATTATGGGAAACATTTTTTCTAACACACAGAAAGGAAAAGCTCGAGGCTGCACTTACAACCATCGACCTTGGCTGTATCAACATTGGCTGTGTCACCAGGACAGCAAATCGTCCAGGAGATGAGGTCAGTGTTTTTGACCTGGTACTGGTTTCTCCTTCTCTCACTACAGTGTGTTTATTGCCAAGTGGCGAGTCAGAATAAATGACGTATTGGATAAATCATAAAGAATCTTAGAAAATAGTCTCTAAACAAGAGACAGAAAAAGTCGCACAGTGTGACGTGAGAAGGTAGAAACGTCACAGCGATAGTTTGGCAACAACAGACAGACTTTCGGCTGACGGCATGAAAGGCGCCAGGAGTTTGTTTGCAGAGATATATTAGCAACAAACCTTTAGTGATAGCAGTGATGGCTAAGAACAACGACTTGATAGAAGAGTTAAATCGTTAGAGCTACGTCTTCTCAGGCAGGATCAACCACAGGCCATGAAATTATCAATTAGCACCGCCTCGGCGAGAATGGCCAAAGTGACAGCGCGGTCAACGGATCAGAAGCAGTGAGGCTGACGGTTAGCTGATCGAAGATTGTCATAAGCTTTAAGGACTAGGTGCAACTGTGTGTGACGATACTTGTTATTATAATACCGGCCCTCTTGGCTGTACAAGAACGGTATATTTATCAATATTTCTATTATTAATATGTTTATGCATACGGAGCACCAGCTGTATTCAGGAAATAAATATTGCTGGGAATGATCACGTCAGCCGGCTTTGAGTTATCGATGCTTTCTGATTTGTCAAATGGTTTTTTGCCTCTGGACTGACGAGTTGTTTGCTGTTAATTATCGTTACGTGTTGAATTACTGTTTGGCAAAGATGGGGCCTCATGTACAAAAGCACCAGAGCTTGAATTTGGAGAGGAAGCCACTGCAGGATGTCCGCCTATTGTAAATTATGACATCATGTCAGTCCAAGCCAGAAGTGTGTTAGAATGTGGGTGTTTCTAAGCACTAAGCAGTAAAGAGGACAGCCAACTGTCGTCAGTTTATTGCATGATTACAGTAAGTTCGTATACTACATATCACTTATCGACACTTCGTTAACATGGATCTTACCAGACGGCGATGATGGCATACTCTGTTGGGATCGAGGACAATCTATACGGTATTGGACTGTCAGACGAGTCGTAGGGACGACTACATATTTGGACTATATTTAAGCGGATCATATTAAGTCTACTTGATGTTCAACCAATGGATAGGGAAGTTTTATTAAGTGAACAGACCAACTTCACCTGCACCTGTTGACGCCAGGAGAGAGCGTCATTACCAGCTGACATCATATCCGGAAAATAAGTCAGTTAAATTGTTTGTTGTTGTTCTTGACGTTCTGTTTGGGTGTTTAGTTTTAAAGTTGGATAATATTATCCATGGCCTGTTCGTTAGCATATAGTGGTCGTTATCTGTCGTGCCTATACGTTCTCAGTATTTCCTTTCCACGATAATAAGTATGTTCGTCTGTGTTACATTTAGTTTTCTTCTCTGATGGGAATTAATGTGTTCTGTGGCGTAACATTCTTATATATATATATATATATATATATATATATATATATATATATATATATATATATATATATATATATATATATATATTCATTACCAGCTTTTCGTCTGGATTATATTAACTGCAACGGGTTAAGGCAATATTTATTTCCGCTTCAGGCTTACGACGTTGTTTCTTAATTTCTGGTTGATAACGTGTTGATCACATTGCTATTACATTCAACCTGTTATTCTTTTGGCGCATTTACTTTCTGTCTTCCAAACGATTTCGCATTGCACATAGACATATTGTATTTCAGCTGCTTAATTTACAGAATATTGTGACACCATTTCGACATTGCAAGATTTTATGGTGTTAGGCGAGAAGTCTTGATTAACCGACCAAGAACTTAGAACATGGGCGAAACAAGAACTTAAAGAGTTTCAAGCACAACAAAATGAGGAAAGAGCAGCGGCCAAGGCAGCTGAGAAAGAAGCTAAACAATTACAACCAGCACTTGACAAAGAAGCTAGAGAACTACAAATAGCGTTAGAAAAAGAAAGGTTAGCAGCAAAGAAAGAAATTAAAGAAAGATAGCTTGCAATATAAAAAGGAAAACTGGCGGCGAAAGATAGAGAACTAGCCTTGGAAAGGGAGAGGATTGCATTTGAGAAGGAAACACTTGCGGCCGAGATGGTAATGAAGGACAAGGAGATTGAAGGGAACTTAAAGGTCAAAACTATGGAGAAAGACCAGGAAGCCGAGATTGAGCAGGCGAAATTGCAAGCAAAGGCAGGAGATTCTATTAAACGATACCAGGGTCTGTTCAGAACTTTTACGTAAGGCGACTCACTTTCAGCATGGATAACTAATTTCGAGGTTTTAGCGAAGTTCTACAAGATTCCAGTCGGCGATTGGCCGATTTTATTTCACCGTCATCTTGCATTGGAGCCTTTGAAAGTCGTGGAGTTGATTCCTGAGAACTTACGGACCAACTATACGTACATTAGAGGTAGGGTCCTGTCACACATTTCTTTAGATGAAGCAGGTTTGAGAACGAAATTTAAGACTCTTACACCTAAGGCAAACCAAACGTTTCTGAACTTTGTTTCAGAAAAAGCTTCGCTCTTTGATAAATGTTTTAAATCAGCGGATGTGTCTTCAGATTTTGAGAAACTACGGGATCTCATTGCTGAGAGATAAGTTACTTTCATCAGTACCAGATTCGATGTCTACATTTCTGGAGGAAAATAAGTGTAAATCAGTCCCAGAGATGGAGTCAAGGGGGAAAGCATTCTACACCGCACAAAGGGGTGTATTTGCAGAAGGAGCTCAACCGGAGTTGGTTATAGGAGCAATTGCAAAAGTACATAATCAACGATATCAAGGGATAACGAACAGATTCTCACATTATGGCCAACAACACAGAGGAAGAGGGCCATATCACATGATAGACAACACAAATAGAGAATCAGACAGACCGAGAAAGGGTCACTTCATGCAGTGCCCACATTGTAAACTTCAACACGTTGGAGATGTGCGACCAGAACCCGTCGTACGATTCTTATCTTAAAAACCTAACTTCTTAAAAGGCTAGTAAGTATGCTTCGTACCAAAAAAAAAATGTTAAATGTTTTTATGCAGGGCCTACGGGCACGTCTAAAGATTTTGTATGATGAGAAAAACATTGAAAGAGGCTAGTGCAGGATACATATTCACTAGTAGTGACACAGATGATTCAGAAGACGCTCATGCAGCCATATTAGAGACATTCCCCAATGACAGACCGTGTAAGGTATGCAAAGAATTCCATCAAGACGGTAGCCTGGCATGCGGCCACAATACACCAATATATGAAGCTAACGCAGTTGACACCTAGAATGGTGCTCTTAAGATCGATCAAGCATTGGTCAATGGATCGCCAACAACATGTATTATAGACACGGGCGCTTCCGTCGCTGGGGTGTACCACAAACTAGTAAATAGGAAAGACTACACAGGCAAATGCGTTACCTGCAGAACATTCGGAGGTACACTAGAAAAAATATAAGACCGCATCGGTCTCAATAAGATGTCCCTATTATAAGGAAATAATATATGCAGCAGTTTTACCGAACCCGTGTGCTGGGTTGACAATTGGGAACATTCCAAAGTTAACAGAATGTCCCCATGAAGATACGATCGAACACAGATATGCCAATACACTCTCAAGAACCCAAGTTCAAGAGACCCAAGAAAAAGAAAATAACCAACTAACACAACTTACTTCAACTAACAACAAACAGTGCCCATTGACCTGTAAGAAAGACTGTATAACACTGCATAGGGATGACATGACAGTACAAATATGTTTACACCATACGATCTATGAAGAAAACAAATCCAATCATGGGAAAGTTAATACGTCTCACCTAAACAGGTTAATTCCTGAATCGACAGCAAATGTGAGGAAACAACAAAACCGAACAATCAGACAATCTCACATTCTTGCTATTAACACCAATCAGACGAACCAACTGTAACAGAGCACCATCTCTGTTAGTGGGTTAATAGGTGGTGTGCAAAAGACTAGGCACGGTTGAGCATCCCGTTGAAAGGTAACTAGGGACGCTCAAGCTGTGACGCGGGGTTAGATATAGACAGTTACCATCGGAGTTTGAAGTAAACAACACCTATTTTGTATGATCGATGGTCACTTGATATTCTACGATGTATTTGACTAAATAAACAATTGTAAACTCCAGCCAATGTATTGTCTCTGCTATAACATGTACCAACACTGTTAAATAGCAGAATTGGTGCCGCGATCCCGACTCTCAGAACTTGCCTTGTCGAGGACACAGCGTGAAGTAACACAAAAGTATACGGCACAGCGGATGACTTTTGTTGAACGCCTTGTCAAGTTGCTTTGCGTTGCTACAACAAACACGTTACCACAACAGATGTTTTGCTGGCCATATCGTTCCAATACAGTCCTATCGAGTTTTGCTGACTGAGTGAATCTTTGTCAGAAGCCGCAGTCAAGTGATCCAGGCCTTGTCAAAGGTTGCAACCCATATTTTCACCACCGCAAATCGTTTTACTGAGGCTGGTTGTTGGAGCCGCCAAACATCCTATCATGAACTGCTGGACAGAGCTACCATCGTGTAATTGGGCTGTTTGTCGGAGTCGCCATCATCGTGTCCTGGAGTGACCTAGCCGTTGTCCTTGAGCTGCTGAAGTGAGGTCATTGCTAGTCTTGCTTACCGGAGCTTACTTGCTTAATACAACTCAAACATTTTGCTAAATATGGCCCAGGATGGAGGAAGTTTTTGATTCTTTTGACGCCACTCAAACCTGAGCATCGTTTTACTTGCCTGATAAATTGCTCCGGAAACGTTTTTCAGCTCAGACGTGCCCGCCTAGGGGTGAAAAGAAGTCAGAAATCCGAGGTGCCCGCCCATGGGTGAAATGAAGAGTCAAGAAGTTTTTCCTTTCCCTGTGATGGAACCGAAGAAGACAACACGCTCGTTTTTCTATGAAGCATGTATGAAGTCTGACTATCAAGAATAATCACCGGTTGGCACATTTGGACTTTCCTTGTGGCCTCGTGGACGATATATCAATGAACGGTATTTAAGAAATTGATTTAAGGTAATTGATTAAGCTAATATAGCGTTATAATAAGTGAAATTGATTTAACTAATATAACATAACATTGTGTGTTAAGTAAAATTAATTAATCAGTTAGAACACTTGATTTTTATAGGACGAAAAACAACTGCTTACGTCCCTTGTAGACAAATACGCTTGCAGTTGTTGTATACTTATTGATAACTATTAACTATATTATAATTGTGAATTTGTTTATATAACTTGTATAACAAAACTATTTCAGCATGGCAGAGGGGATAGATATAGACAGTTACCATCGGAGTTTGAAGTCAACAACACCTATTTTGTATGATCGATGGTCACTTGATATTCTACGATGTATTTGACAAAATAAACAATTGTAAACTCCAGCCAATGTATTGTCTCTGCTATAACATGTACCAACACTGTTAAACAACAGAAACCACATAAAAATAGAATAAAAGTTATAACATCAGCCAAATGTACATCCACCGTTAACAAACAACATATACAGTCCACAGAACAATGGCAATGGACCTTCATAAACATATTGATTTTTCATTTGATGATACTCATTCTCACTCATATTGCTTTCGCTATCACAAACATTTACGCACAAGTCGAGAAACATTACAAATATATACTCACAAACCGAGATATATATGACAAACATCTACTCACAAGTCAAGATAAAAGTTACAAACTGGTTATGTAGATGGGAACGGCATTACAAGAAACAATTGATACTTGTAGTTACGTACGTTGTTTGCTTAACGTGTCTCTGCTTGAGATAAATTGTAACAACACCACTAATACATATGTGGTATACATTATGCACACAGCGGAAAGCTATAACATTGCTCTTGTTAACAAAGTTAAAATATGAAAATGAAAACATACATTCAGAAAAGACACACCACAAATTCAATAAAGAATATTGGCTAACAAAATTCAAATTGTATTCCAATTTTTCTTTATCCTGTTCCGTTAATAAGAAGCGACTCGGAAAACAAACCACATGTCGGTTCTCAAAATTCTAAAATTTTGCATCTACCAACACCAAGAAGAAAGTCAAATGTGTGTCGCGACAATTAAACAACTGTCATCTTATATTTCGCTAAAATGGTACCAAATTATATGGATGATATGCATACACACTACATATATTGATACACACATTAAGATCCTAAAACAGGTATTCCAAAGAAAGAATTAAAGTAAGAAAGAAAGAAAGAAAGAAAGAAAGAAAGTATTGATTAAGACAATTTCGAAAAACAGATCCACATGTAGTCACCAACATTCTAAACAATAACCCCCCCCCCCCCCCACCACCACCAAAAAGGAAGTCAGAAGTGTTTTAGGACTCATAAATTATTACCAAAAGTTCATTCCTAATTTCGCTGATATGACAGCAACTTTTTCAGAACTGTTGAAAAAAGGTCAAACTGCTAAGATTATATGGACACAGGAACATGATAAATTGTTACAACAGATTAAGAGTTTTTTCAGTAGTTGTCCAATTCTCAAACTTCCTGATATTTCAAAAGATTTCATAGTTCAGACAGACGCAAGTTATCACGCAATCTCAGCGATTCTTTTGCAAATGCATGATGGGAAATTACTTCCTGTTGTGTACTTTAATAGGAAACTAACAGACACTCTGAAGAAATATGCTGTTACTGAACTCGAAGCTTTGGCTCTAACAGAAAGCGTCAATAGGTTTTCTAAATATCTGCTTGGTAGGAATTCCTTGTTCTATCTGATAATAAACCTTTGCAAGTATTTAAAGATGGCCATCCACAAAAAAAAAAAAAACAAAAAAAAAAAAAAACTCCAGAATACACAGATGGTCTCTTCTTTTGCAAGACTAGGCATACCGGGTAAAGATAATAACCTTCTCAGTAGGCTATAGCAATCGATACAGATATCACATTTCATGTTATTTTTGCATGCATACATGTAATACAACAGGCTAAATAATAAGTTCACTTATAAACACCCATATATAACATAGTCAATGACACAACAAACAATTAAACACTTGTTACTTAATTAAGATAATTATTTTCAGTGATGTACAGATTATTTCCGATTTGCTTACTTGCCAGATTTTGTTATTCTGAACGTTGCGGACATTGAAACTTATCAACCTGACACTGTGGTGTATTTACATTACTGAACAGTCCGTGTCAATCCATTTGAGTGATGTTATGCAACGACACTGCATGGACGACAATAGTGAAGTCATTCGATTCTTGGCAACTTGACATTATTTCGAAGATCGTGTTCTGGTGATGTCAGACTTTTGTTCCAGTTCTAGTGTTCATTGCGTAATTGGAGGCGATAAAGTGCTACTCCAGCGGACACCCACAAGGACGAACGCTAGTATATTAAGTGTATATTAATAAATATTGATAGCCATGATAAATTACAGTGCATACACCATTCATATTTAGCATCATTGATCAGTATCATTCTTCGATTTCACAAACACATTGGTGCTAATCATCATTGCATTTCATTCATGTATTGTTATACGTCATGATTCACTCATCACACTGACGATGAGAGGGTAATGACAATCATGCATTTGAAATGTCATTCATGCGTTTATTGTACGTCATGTTTCACTCATCACGACGTCGATGAGAGGGTCATATTAGGCATATAGTTCACATATAATTTTAATATATCATTCACTGACATTCATATCATGGTACGAGTGAAACATAAAGATTTTAGATAACTTTGTTGGAATGATTGAACATGACAACACGAGATTTCTTGTTGGATACGATAGATATAATTTAAGTGATGAACACGTCAAGCGATACATACAGGATTCATTTCAGATTAACAAACACGAAGTACAGTACAGACTATACATAAATACATATATTCAATGGTTGAATAGCCTGACTGTATGAAAGTATTCAATTTTTGCATATAAGATGTTTGCTGATATTTCAGGTTAACATAGTATTGATATAATTGTTGAATTGCTATTCATGAATTATTATAGTTATTTCAGGTTATGATAATGGTTACATAATTATTGAATTGCTATTTCAGGAATGTCTTTATAATTATTTCATGTTGTATTATTAAAGGTGGAGTATTCCTGATACTCTGATTGTGGTTAAGAATATAAATATTTAACCGCTTACGTTTAGTTGTTTAGTTTTAGTCCTTGGATCAAAATCACGGCACACTGTTTATCCCATAAGTGCTCCGTTTGCCTCCTAACTCAAACCTGAGTCTGGAGAAACTCAGCTCAATGCACGAACTCCTGAAATACTTTGGGTAGATTTTTAACTCGATATTTTGCCCGGGCAGCGCCGTTAGGCTACTCTTTTTCAATTTCCAACTGCCAAGGGATTTTCTACTCCAATGTTAAATCTGTTCTACTGAATGGGTTAGAAATATGGAGAAAGAGAGACTTTCATAGCTAATTGGAAAGGCAAATTATACACATATCCAGGGCTAAGGCCAACATAATCATCCACCGTCAAGGCGTAAACTAGGCTACAATTAAAGTGGTCGCTGGACATATTGAGAAGATAAAAATGATTGTACATTGCATTGTTGATTGTATAAATAATTATACTATGACAGTTGAGTATGTGGAGTTATATAGAACTGCAAAGGTAAACATAAGATAAGGACGATTAGCCTCACACTGCAAATTGAACGAAATAGAAAAGACAGAACGATTCTTACAATTTTCAAGATGGCGACGGAAGGTCGGGATGTTTTGTGATCGTTAACTTTTTCGCGTAGGAGATGGATTTATTCATCTCTTGCGTGTAATTTGTGTGCCAGGATGTAAAACCAGGAGTTTCTACTCAAGATCTGCGCGGATGCTACGGAGTTTCGTGCATCGAACGAAGCAATCCTTGAGTGAACTTTTCGCAGCGTGTGTGGTTTCTGTTGTTGTCGGTTTTTCAACATGGCAGAACAACTTGTGTTCTCCGAGCGGTCAGCAGTCAACCTGACGAGGCGGCGTGGGCACCGGGCAGGCAGACAGCGACAAGGTAAGCGTGGTGGTTTAAGACATTTTAGACTCAAGTGTCACCGTCTAGGACTCAGGAATATCCGTATTCTGCATTGGAACTGCGCCAGCGTAAAACAACAGGGCTCTATTTTAAAAACTCTGGTTTACAGGAACGAAATTGTAGCGCTCCAGGAGACGAGACTGGGCGATCAGCTACTCCGAATTGCCGGTTTCAAATGTTTCTACAACAGATGACACCTGGGAATGGCGATTCTCGTTTGTGACAGCATGATGGCGTCAGAGCTAGACATGTCCAGTTGGGACAGTGACGATATATACAAATACAGGCGTTGAGAGTTCAATCCAGTATACCATTCGTGTTGGTTAATGTTTATGCCCACAACGCGAGTATGGATTCCCAGAAGTGGCAGTGCTTAAGTGACTTATTAGGTCACGAGAGAAATGTTATTTTCTGTGGCGATTTCAACGCTAAATGCAGATCATGGGGAAACATTTCCTCCAACACACAGGGAGAGGAGTTCGAGACTGCACTTAAAACCATTGACCTGGTTTGTATCAACAGTGGCTGTGTCACCAGGACAGCAAGCCGTCCAGGTGATGAGGACAGTGCTATTGATCTGGCGCTGGTTTCACCTTCACTCACTACAGTGTGCAGATAGTTTGTCCTAGGACACCATGGCAGCGACCACCACCCTTGCAGCATATTGGTGGAGAAATTCAGAACCAGGCAGCACAAGCTAAAGGTAAAGACTTTCCAGTATGACAGTACAGGGCAAGATGTGGTGAGTAAAATAAGACGTGACAAGCGCAGAAAGTTTCAGGGCAGGAAAAAAAAAGCTGGGAGCAGCCACCTTGGGGGAATTTCGAGGTGGAGAAGGCTTGGGTGGGTAAGCGTAGTGGTGTAAGGAGATGGCAAAACGCCAAGAACAACAGAGCTGGTCTTCCTAGTACCTGCACGCACTTATAAAGAGAGATGCACACAAAAGTAAGCAATTTCAAAAAGCTTGTCAAGGTGGTTAAAAGCGAAAAAATGAGCAGAGGTGTGTCAAAGAGTAAGCACAGACAAGTCACTGAAATTGTTCTGACGACCACATAAAAGCATGAACGGTGTAGTCAAGAATAAGAGCATTTCTGACTTCCAAGGTGCTGACATCATCTGGCAGAGGACTGATGATGACAAGGGAAAAGCCCTATTTGAGCGCTATCTAGAGCAGAGCAACCAGACAGACATGAGAGGCCGAAATCTGGACAAGGAGGTCACCTCAGACAGGTGCAAGGCCCACAACACTTCGGATGAAGACACAGTGACAGTGAAAGAAATCAAGGCTGTGCTTCGACGATAAAAAAACAGCGCTCCAGGGCCTGATGGTATAAGATACGACGACATCAATAGGTGTACTGACAACGAGCTAGAGAAACTAGCAGGCATGTACAACAACAGTATAGGGAGTGCTAGCATCAAGGAAGAGTGGTTACACAGCTATCTGTTTCCCTTGCCGAAGCCTGACAAAGACCACAAGAAAATGCAGGGATATCGAATTATAACCATGCAGAATACAATAGGCAAGCTGTTGGAGAAGGTAATTGCCAGGAAAATATCAAGCCAGCTAGAGAGGCAAGGTGTTTTAACACTTACCCTGGGTGGGTACCGTTCAAAGAGAGAAACCTGGACCAATGCAGCAGTTTTTGCCCATGATGTCTATGAAGGTTTCCACTCAGGCATTGCAATCTTTGATGCAGGGATTGATCTTGAGGACGCATACAACAGAGTGGCATTGGATTTTTTAATGCTTCAGCTTCTTGGACTAAAAGTAAGTCCATTCCTCCTTAGTTGGATCGCTGCAGCCCTCTTCCAAAGAAAAGTAGTTTTTAGATGTGGCAGTTGGACTTCCGAACCAACAACAATATATCCTGGCCTACCACAGGGATCACCATTATCTCCGGTACTGTTCAACCATCAGTGAGAATCACCAGTGAGCAGATCACGGGACCAGGGAGGACATTGTCATATGCCGATGATGTTTTAGTGTATCGTCAGGGTAAGGATAGAGAGCAGGTTGCTGTGGAACTACAAACCGAACTCAATCGCATAAGTACTTGGTGTGATGAAGCTGGGGCAATGGTCAACCCAACAAAGGCAACGGTGACTTGGTTCTCGTTGAATAATCATATTGTCAACACTCCAAAACCAACTGTAAAGCTGTGTTAAGAGACGGTGGAAAGAACGCAGGCAATGAATTACCTGGGGATACGGTTTGATCGAAGTCTTGCTTATAATGAGCACATAGACCAGGTGATAACAAAGGCCAAGCGAGGTTTGGCTGCAATGCGGGTGATGGCGGCAGCAAATTGTGAGCAGCGCCATCTAAGTCTTCTGTACGAGGTGCTGGTCATGTCGGTTTTTGGGTATGCAATGGCAATCCTGACTCTCAGCCGTAAGCAGATAGAAAGGATGGAAAGGATACATAATGAAGCTATGCGCATTATTCTTGGATGTACAAGAGATACAACATGCAGGGCGATGCGCTACCTTCTTGATTTTCCAACCATTGAAGAGAGAATACAAGTTTGCAGAGCACGCGCCTACCTCAGAGTTAACGCAAACACGCAACATCCACTGCATAGTGAAATTATGAAGGTGAAGGACAGCAGGTTAAAAAGAGGACGGTCGTGGATAGGTCAAGCCGAAGACATTCTTCAACAGGTGTGTTCACTTGAGGACTTAGAACCTGGCGAGGAGTGGGTACTAGTGCCAACAGATTTCTGCACATCCTTTTCAGTTTGCATACAACTAGATAGAAAATGCAGACAAGAAAATCCGGCTGCTGTGGAGGCTGAAATACAAGCTTTGATTTTCGAGAATTCTCTAGACGGTGATGCTGTCATCTACACAGACACAGGCTCGGGCCGGAGGGAGAATTGTGAAGGAGGACTCTGGTGCTTTCATTGAAACCACAAGTAGCCTGACTATGGAAGTCATGGCAGTAAGTAAAGCAATAAAATGGATCGAGACACAGACATTCACTAGGGCATGTTTCCTTAGGGACTCAATGAACATGATCAAGAGGATAGAGGAGGGGTCGATCCGAAGAGAATGGTTGCTGCCTCTGGGGCGGTCTCGGCTGGCAAAGATTAGTTTCATCTTCGTGCCAGGGCATGCGGGAGTAGAAGGAAATGAGCGGGCTGACAAGCTTGCAGGTGAGGCTACAGTGGAGGGCGGACGCGCCATGGACCAGGCTGACATTCTGAATGCTCTACGAGAAGTGAGACTTTTGCGTGAACCAAGTGATGACTGTGAATCTACAACCATGGCCAGACTGCGAGAACAGCAAATTAAAAGAGGGTTGGCCAAACAAGAACACTACGCAGGAAGCCAAAGAAGATTGATAAACCAACACAGAACTGGTGTCGTTAGCCGCAACACGCTGCGGGATTTGCTGAGGAGGGGATCCGAGCACTTATGGACTGAATGGTTCGATGTGCAATGAGGATGATCTTTCGACTAACTAACTAACTAACTAACTAACTAACTAACTAACTAACTAACTAACTAACTAACTAACTAACTAACTAACTAACTATCTAACTAACTAACTAACTAACTAAGGCAGAAGACCTCACCTATGAAAAATAACAAAGAATTAAGTGTCATACGGTAACCGATAATGACAACATAGCAGACTGAGAGAAGAATCAGAGAAATATATGTGAAGTACCAAAACTAGGGAATGGTACCATTTATTCACACATGTCCCCTCAATCGGGTTTAATAGCTTTGGTTCGGGATGCTTGTCGTTTCTTGGCAAATGAGGGACTAAAACTATAGCTTATAGATTAGTTAGCTCTGCCCTCCCATAGGCTGGTTCTACACGACGTCTACCGGGGGTGTAGATAGGAGTGCGTGCCCGTAATATAATAATAATGTGTTTTTATGAGTTTTGTGTGTGATTAATACGAGACGATACAATAATATTAGCACTTTTGTATGGATGTGAGACTTGGACAATGAGCAGTCAAGCTGAAAAGCATCTGATGGCTGCAGAAATGTGGTTTCTGAGGAAAATGCAAAGAATACCATGGACAGACAGAAAAACCAATGACCAAGTACTACAGGAGAAAATGAACATCGTCAACTGATTAGAGAAATTAGACGTAGACAGTCAAAATTTTTTGGACTTGTTACGAGAAGAAATGGATTGGAGAACTTAGTGACAACTGGCAAGATCGAAGGGAACAGACCAAGAGGAAGACCGAGAGGAAAATACCTGGATGGCTTGGCCACACGGCATGGACGAGACAGGAACACTGAGCTGATCCACGACACTGGTGATCGAGTAAAATGGCGAGTCATGACCGCCCACGCTTTCCGGCATGGCACACGATTTATTGATTGATTGATGAAAAAAATTACTCATTGATTCTGAACTCAGGTTATATAAACCGACTGGACTTTAAAAATGATTACACCATTTTCAAAAGGGGGCATGTTGGAAAGTGGCGAGTCAGAATAAATGACGTAATGGATAAATCATAAAGAATCTGAGAAAATAGTCTCTAACCAAGAGATAGAAAAAGTCGCAAAGAGTGACGTGAGAAGGTAGAAACGTCACAGCGATAGTTTGGCAACAACAGACAGACATTGGGCTGACGGCATGAAAGGCAGCAGGAGTTTGTTTGCGGAGATATATTAGCAACAAACCTTTAGTGATAGCAGTGATGGCTAAGAACAACGACGTGATAGAAGAGTTAAATCGTTAGAGCATACGTCTTCTCAGGCAGGATCAACCACAGGCTATGAAATTATCAATTAGCACCGCCTCGGCGAGAATGGCCAAAGTGACAGCACGGTCAACGGATCAGAAGCAGTGAGGCTGACGGTTAGCTGATCGAACATTGTCATAAGCTTTAAAGATTTGGTGCAACTGTGTGTGACGATGCTTGCTATTATAATACAATACCGGCCCTCTTCGCTGTACAAGAACGGTATATTTATCAATGTTTCTATTATATGTTTATGCATACGGAGCACCACCAGCTGTACTCAGGAAATAAATATTGCTGGGAATGATCACGTCAGCCGGCTTCGAGTTATCGATGCTTTCGGATTTGTCAAATGGTTTTTGCCTCTGGGCTGACGAGTTGTTTACTGTTAATTATCGTTACATGTTGAATTACTGTTTGGCATTTATGGCTACCGTGGCAATGACCACCACCCTTGCAGCATATTGGTCGAGAAAGGCAGAATCAGACAGCTCAGGTCAACGGTCAAGACTTGTAAGTATGACAGTACAGGGCAGGATGTGGTGAGTAGAATAAGGCGCGAAAAGCGCAGAAATCATGGTAGGAAAAAGTTAGAAACAGCCACTTTAGTGGGATTTTGAGGTGGAAAAGGCTTAAGTGAATAAGCATGGTTCTGTAAAGAAATGGCAAAACCGCCAAGAGGAACAGAGTCGCACATCCCAGTATTATCTTACATTGGGAAATAGAGATGGACGCAAGAGTTGGCTATTAAAAAAATGGTTAAAGTGGTAAAAAGTGAAACACTGGCAGAGTTGTATCAAAGAATGAACAAACAGACAAGTCACTGAAATTGTTCTGGCGACTACATAAAAGTATGAATGGGGTAGTGAAGAATAAGAGTATTCCTGATGTCCAAGGTGCTGGCATCATCTGACAGAGGACTGACGAGAATAAAGGCAAGGTCTTTGTCGAACGCTATCTAAGGTAGAGCAAACAAACAGACATGCGCTGCCGAAATCTTGCCAAGGCGGTTACCTCGAGTAGGTGTAAGCCCTAGAACGTTTCACATGAAGACATACTGACAGTGAAAGAGATCAGGGCTGTGCTTCGACGAACAAAAAAAAAACCAAAAAAAAAAAAAAAAAAACAGCGCTCCAGGACCAGATGGTATAATGTATGATGACATTGGTATGTGTACCGACAACGAGTTAGTGGAACTAGCAGATATGTACAACAACAGTATAGGGAGTACTAGCATCAAGGAGGAGTGGCTACACACCTATCAGGTTCCGTTACCGAAGCCTGGCAAAGATCACATAAAAATTCAGGGATATTGGGTAATAACCATTCAAAATACAACAGGCAAGCTGCTGGAGAAGTTAATTGCCAGAAAAAAATATAAAGCCAGCTAGAGAGGCAAGGTGTCTACGCCCCCCCCCCCCCCCATCTACCCATGAGGGTACCGTCTAAACAGAGAAACCTTGACCAACGCAGCAGTTTTTGCCCATAATGTCTGTGAAGGTTTCCACTCAGGCATTGAAACATATGCTGCGGCGATTGATCTTCAGGACGCGTACAAAAGAGATTTTTTGTGTGTGCATATCCTTTACAGGACATCGCTGTCAACAGCAGCATCTTTCAGCTGTCTGTTGATTTCTTGGCAATATTACGCTCAGTAGTTTGCCATTGTACAAAAGAGTACCGTTTGATTTTTTAATGTGTCAGCTTCTTGAGCTCAATAAGAACATTCCTCATTAGTTGGATTGCCGCAGTAGTTTGTAGATGTGGCACTTGGACTTTTGAGCCAGCAACAATATATCCTGGCATACCAGAGAGATCACCATTGTCTCTGGGGCTTTTCAACGCCTATACTGCGAGAATCACTGACGAGCAGATCACAGGACCGAGGAGGACGTTGTCTTATGCCGACTATGTGTTAGTGCAAGGGTGGGTAAACTACGGCCCTCGGGCCGCGTGCGTGCGGCGCGGCAACTGATCTTATGCAGCCTGCGAGGGCATTTAGAAATACAAATTTTTACTTCGTTTTTAAGTTATTTTGTTGCATTTTATAGAATTTCATATACCGTTATGACTGTTTTAACATTTGTTATAAAATGTCTTTCTAATTATCTATTTTTGTAAACAGTCCTTGACCTTCGTAATGTAATGCTTCTTCTTTTTCATTCGTTCGCCTTAAATATGTCTATAACTGCAATGTTGACTCTTGTATGATTTAAAACTGTCCTTTTTAGTTCACTCTGCAGTCTATAGAGTTTATTTTCCACTGTCGTCTCACTAGGCCAGAAGGTTTGCCTAGACATGTTGTAATTTTGGCAGTCTTTGAGTATGTGCTCTGCTGTCTGCAACGCCAGTCAACATGTGCTCATGGCTGATTCACCAATCTTGAATCTTGTATGCATGTGGTTGCGTAGTCTATTGTGTCCTGTTCTGAGGCGCAGAATAATGACTTGTTCTGGTCTGTCCATAACGTGGTAGTCCTCTTGAGCAGATTTTGGTGGCCTCCTGACTGATTTGATCATTCTTTTCTTTTGGTGGTATGTAACGGGCACATCAGACTGTTCTTATTTTGCTCCTTCCTTAGGCAGTCGATCAGTTCTGTCATTTCCTGGTACTCCACAGTGGGATGGTGTCCACTGTATGTGACCTTATACTGACTGCCAAGTTCAGAAAGTAGTGTCCTTAGTACTGGCAATTTGTCAGACATCATTTCGTTTTCGTTTCTTGCAAGCAGCATACGCTGACCTTTTCTTGGTCCAAGATGTTTTCTAGTTCTATTTTGTTTGTTGCTGACTCCCTCCGCATTCCAGTGCATTAGTTTTAGTCTTTGTTTGATATGGCCAGTCGCTCTATTCTCAGGTCCCCTGGCTCTACAGTACATCTGAGAAGGACCTCCAGTAGCCGTGGTTGGACCCTTTCGAGGCATAGGGCTCGGCACTGCACCTGCCTGGAGGTCCAAAGGAGGGCGAGCACTATAACATTTAGCAGTAGTCGACATATTTCATTACGCATGATTGCATGGTATCCTGATTTCTCTGGCTGGTTGCCTCCGTCTTCAGCACCTTTCCTTTGCTAGAGCAGACTGTGTTCTTACTCAAATTTAGGTGTGTAAGCACGCACACACGTCTGCGCATGCATATACGTGCATACACATCTAGAGCTTTCTGATTATTTCTAGGCGCCAGTGACTCACTGCCGCCCCTTTTCATGTTAGTTAAAACAGTTCCGCCACGAGAAGGCCAGGAGTTGGACTATTGCTGCATAGGTGATGAATGCACGAACCATTGGGCTATTAATGCAAAGTTGGGCGCTCACTCCAACCCCGCCCCCAGCTACATACAACAACATTTGGAACCATGTAATGCTAAAATGCGAATTTTTCGATTTTCATATAGAGACATATTTATCTCATCTCATCTCATCTCATCCTGTTCCTCTTGTACCTTGCGGTGTCGAGGTGAAGTATAAACATCGTGAGAGTGCCGGATTATGGGCTTCATATATCGATATTCCCATGGACTCTGCTATTCCCTCCGTCCAACGTTTACGTGGTCGGCTTCTTCCTCTGTTTCCATCTGGTCTGTACATCATTGCTTGTTGTGGTATGCTGTTGACTGGTAACCTACATACATGGCCAAACCATTTGACTTGCTGCTTTCTAATAAAATCTAGTGCTGCTTTAACCCCCACTTTAGTCCTGATTTCTTCATTTCTGATCTTATCTCTTCTTGATACGTTGAGTATTTTCTCAGGAACCTCATTTCTGTTGTTGTGATTTTTCTTTTCTCTTTTTCTGTAAATATCCAGGTTTGGCATTGGTAGCATAGAGTTGGTAGGAAGATTGTGTTGTAAAGTGCTTTCTTAGGTGTTATTGATACATGTTTGTTCTTTAGTATTGGTGCCATTTGTCCAATGAGTTGATTTGCCTTATTTTCGATGTCGTCTTCTGATCTGCCATTTGATATTATACTTCCTAGGTACTTGAAACTCCTTACTTGTTTCAAGGGATGTTCGTTTAGGTGAATTGTTTGTTCTTCTTTAGTTATAGTCATTACCTCTGTTTTGCTTGTGCTAATTTTCATGGTATGTTCCCTACACATTTCTTTTAGACTATTCATGTGGTCTTGTAATTCAGCTTCTGATTTTGCTATTAGTGCTTGGTCGTCCGCAAACAGGAGTTCTCTAATGGTCCTTCTCTCTATGCAGATGGTTCTTCTTCTGTGTTCTCGTCATACGGTATTCTTGCTGTCTCTGCTTGGCTGGTTTCTTTACATATGTTGTCTTTATATGTTATAAACAAGAGAGGGGACAGGACACAACCTTGTCGTACTCCAGATCTTATGGTGAGGGTTCTGAGTGTTCTCCAGTTGCTCTCACCATGTATTCACTGTTGTTGAATAAACTTGGTGCGAGGAAATGCAAGCTAAAGACAAAATGTCATGGCAGGGTAGACCAGGCCCTAAGCCTTGGTTGGCGGCTGGTCTAGGATCGAAGCTCCGACAGGCGGACAGTTAGAGCATTGTTTTGCTGATCCGGCAGCTTCTGCAGCTTGTCTTGTTCCAGATGTAGGGGTGTTACCTTTCCTCTGGAGTGAACTAGGCAGGCCGAGAGAGGGATCATGTTGCATGGGCAACACATGATCTCTATATTTTAGCCCAGGCTTTGTGCTATGGAGAGGCAATAACTCCATCCCTGGTCTTAACTGGTCTCGGAATCAAAGCGAGAGGCAACTTTTACGGGTTATAAGTCCCTGTCAACTGGCGGTAGACATGGGGCGCCACGCGTTGTCTCTGACGGTGGGAGACACCTACAGGTGTCACTGATCAGCTACCGCCCGCCTCAAGCTGGCCAGCCCCCGGCCAATTGGGTGCTGATCCGCCACAGCCTGCCTGCTTCAATGGGTGCTTGGGCTAGGACAAAATCTGAATCGCAGGCTATAAAACCAATGCACTAGGTACAAACAAAAATAAAAATAGAAACCTCAAGCTACGGCTTGCAACCTGGAACGTGAGAACCATGTGTCCAGGATTTTCCACTGACTTGACCCTTATTGACGATGTGAGAAAAACGGCTGTGATTGATGCCGAACTCAATCGTCTTAACATTGATATTGCTGGCCTGCAGGAGACTAGCCTCGCTGAGTAAGGGTTACTCAGGGAAAACAATTACACCTTTTTTTTGGAAGGGTAGAAGGCAGGCAGAAAAAAGGCAACACGGTGTGGGCTTTGCAGTGAAGAATTCGCTACTGGGAATGATTGAAATTCCAGCAGGAGGAAATGAAAGACTATTATCCCTGCGCCTGGCAACCTCTTGTGGGTTTGCCACCATTATTACTGCATATGCACCGACACTCGATTCCTCTGGTGATGTGAAGGATTCGTTCTATGAGGAGTTAGACTCTTGATCAAGGCAGTTCCAAAATCTGACTACATTTATATGCTCGGTGATTTCAATGCTCGTATGGTCAAGGACTCGAGTTCATGGCCAGTGTGCCTTGGAAAATACAACATCGGTCGCATGAATGAAAATGGGCAAAGGCTTCTGGAGCATTGCACCAGTAATGACTTATGTATTACAAACTCCTTTTTTAAAACAAAAGAGATGCATAAGGTCACATGGAAACATCCAAGATCCGGCCATTGGCACCAGCTGGACTTCATCATCACACGGAGACAACATCTGAACCATATATCATTGACTCAAAGTTACCACAGTGCTGACTGTGATACGGATCATTCTTTGGTTGTTGCAAGGGTTAGACTGAGACCAAAGAGAATCTACACAGCTAAACACAAATCTAGCCCCAGGATTAATATTATTAACAATCACGATCCTGAAAAGTGCTTTCAGTTTCAACAGCAACTTGAAGACGCTTTCACTGATACACCAGAAAATTGTACAGTAAATGAAAAGTGGGGTCAAATTAAGGAATCTCTTTATAAAACTGCCATAGGGGTTTACGGCACTGTGGATCATAAGAGGCAGGACTGGTTTGCGGCAAACAGCGAGACTCTGCAGCCCTTGATTGATAAGAAGAAGAAAGCTCTCTTAAGAAACAAGGAAAGACCAACTCGTAACACTCTGAATGAGCTAAGGCACGCTAGGAAGGATGTGCAAAAGGCTGCCAGGCAGTCTGCCAATTATTATTGGATCAAGTTATGTGAGTCCATTCAAATCGCAAGTGATAAGGGAAACATAAGAAGTATGTATGAAGAAATAAAGAAAGCCTGTGGTCCAGTGATAACAAGAAGTGCACCATTGAAAACATTGACTGGAGAAATCATCACTGATAAGAAACAGCAGATGGACAGATGGGTAGAGCACTATTTGGAGCTTTACTCAAGTGAGACCAAACTAGCGGATGATGCCCTCAACGCCATACAGGCTCCACCAACTCTTGACCACCTGGACACACTTCCCACCATAATAGAAGTTAAGTGTGCTATAAATGAACTTGCATCTGGCAAGGCTCCAGGTAAGGATGGGATTCCAATAGAGGTTATCAAGAGTGGGCAAGACACACTCACTATACAGTTCCACCAGCTAATAGAGCTATGCTGGCGAGAAGGACAACTCCCACAGGATTTCAAAGATTCAAGCATCATAACACTGTACAAGAACAAGGGCGATCGGAACGACTGCAACAACTATAGGGGAATCTCACTTCTGTGTATTGTTGGAAAAGTATTTTCCAGAATTGTTCTGCGCAGACTTCAAGTCCTAGGAGATCAAGTCTACCCCGAATCACAGTGTGGCTTTCGTCAGAACCGGTCTACCACTGATATGATATTCTCATTGCGACAAATGCAAGAAAAATGCCGTGAACAGAATCAACCACTGTTTATTGCCTTCATCGACCTCACAAAGGCATTTGATTTGGTCAGCCGTGAGGGTCTGTTCAAGGCACTAAAGAAGATTGGCTGCCCACCAACTCTTCTGTCCATTGTGGAATCATTCCACACAGGCATGAAGGGTATAATCAAGTTTGATGGTGCAACTTCTGAAGAATTTGAAATCAAGAGTGGAGTTAAGCAAGGTTGTGTACTAGCTCCCACCCTCTTTGGAATATACTTTTCACTTCTACTGAAATATGCCTTTCGTGATCAGGACGGTGGTATATACATTCACTCACGCTCAGATGGCGGCCTTTACAATGCTCATAGACTGAAGGCTAAGACCAAAATTAGGAGGGTACTGATCAGAGAGTTGCGTTTTGCAGATGATGCTGCAGTTACGACCCACTCTGAGGAAGAATTGCAATGTCTACTATCTGCATTCTCCAATGCTTGTTCTGAATTTGGTTTAACAATTAGCAAAAAGAAGACACAGATTATGTCACAAGGTGTACACGGGGTACCATCAATCTTTATTGGCGACACCGAACTAGAGATGGTAGACCATTTTACATATCTGGGATCAGTCGTAAATAGCAAATTATCCCTAGATCAGGAAATCAACATCCGGATTGGTAAGGCAGCAACAACAACGAACAGGTTAAGAAAAAGAGTCTGGGAGAACAGGAAGCTTACTGCAAAAACAAAAGTCCTTGTCTATCAAGCCTGTGTCCTTAGTACTCTTCTTTATGGCAGTGAAACCTGGACAACTTACTCACACCAAGAGAAACATTTAAACAGCTTTCATATGCGGTGTCTGCGAAGAATTCTTGGTATTAAGTGGCAAGACAAAATCACAAATACTGAAGTATTGGAAAGATCAGGTTGTGTGACAGTTTATTCCATGCTCAGTCTTCGTAGACTTAGATGGATAGGACATCTTAGGAGGATGGATGATGGTAGAATACCAAATGACATCTTTTTTGGTTAATTACAGATGGGTAAGAGATCTCAGGGTCGGCATCTACTACGATACAAAGATGTGTGTAAGCGGGACATGATTGATACAGGCATTGATAATGCACATTGGGAGCAAGTCGCTACTGAACGTGATGCATGGAGGGCAAACATCAGAAATGGAATAAAGACAAAGGAGAAAATTATTGCAGATAAGTCACACACCGAGCGTTTGAGACGTAAGATGGTGCATACTGGTGGAAATGACCACGTGTTCACATGCACCCAGTGTGAACGGACATTTACAGCGCAAATTGGCCTTATCAGTCACACTCGCTACCGCCATAGGTAAAAGTTATTATGCCTTTTTAAAGCACAAACTATCGTCTGTCATGACGGCAAGGTGCCAATGTAATGTATAAACTTCTACATAGGTTTGTTAGATGTGTACTCACTCCATATTGTTTAAGGATTTCCCACAGCTTGTTTCTATCTACTCTATCGAATGCCTTATCTTGGTCGACAAAGGCTAAATAGAGTGTTTCATTGAATTCAATTGAGTTTTCTATAAGTTGTCTAAGGGCAAAAATGGCATCTGTGCATCCTTTGTTTTTCCTAAATCCAAGTTGTGTTTCGGTTAACTGGGGTTCTAAAGTAATTCGTAATCTTTTTTCAAGGATTTTGCAAAATATTTTCCCAGTATGACTCAACAGTAAAATGCCTCTGTATTGTGTGCAGTCTATTTTGCTGCGTTTGTTTTTCCAAATTGGGAAAATTATGGCGTTTCCCCAGTCTCGTGGTGTCTGTTGTTCTACCCAAACATGGCTGAGTAGTGTATGTAGCCAGGCTGTTCCTACCTCTCTTGCTGCCTTAATTAGTTCATTTGGTATTTCATCCAGACGCGGTGATTTGTTCAATGTGGCTAATCTGATGGCTTCTGTAATTTCTTCTTTTAGTATGTGTGGTTCTAGTTCTTCGGTGACATCTGTGTAGGCCTCTTGAATTCCTGTGACATCTGATGGAATGTTGAGAAGATTTTAGAAATACTGTTTCCATCTTATTAGGATTTGATTTTGTTCACTTATTGGTTCTCCATATTCGCTGTTAATTATTTCAGTTGGGTCAAAGGGTTCTCCTCTGGTTCGCATTGCACTTATCTTTTTGTAGAAGTTTCTAGTTGCCTCCTTGTAGTTTTTATTTAGGGTTTCTCCATACTCTTCCCAGTCTGTTTGTTTTTCCCTCTTTACTATTCTACTCACATGTCTTCTCGCTACTATATATTCTATGTATTCACATTCCTGTTTGCTCTCAACCACTTTTTATATTTTTCCATTTTGTCTCCTACCACTTTCTTTACTTCTGCGTTCCACCAACTTGTCATTTTCTTTATCCGTGTTTTACTTTTTTTTTCGTGTTCCACATGTTATTTTTGCAGTATTTAAAATGCTTGATTTGAACATCTACCATTCTTCTTCCACTGTTTTTCTTTCTGTAGGTAATTTTACAAAGAGACATATTTATCGTCATGTAAAAATTTTATAAGGATGATTTTATGAAAAACATATTTCTCCGGTGAATAAAATGATTTATTTTGCAAGAAAATATTAAATTTAAAAGATTTTTGCTGTTATAAATTATTTCCACATTTGCAATGTTCAAATTAATTTATTTGGTGTAGTAGTCTTGATATATTTTGAAATCTATTCTGAGTTTACTACTTGTTTTCCGAATATTTTATTTTCACACACAGACGGGATTATGTTTTGTTTCATTTCTGTTTTAAAGTTTGGTACAATTCTAACTGTTCGAATTTTATTAAAACAATGAGTGTCAATAACAAACGTAAGATTGAAGATGAATGCCGTGTTTTTAATGATTAATAGACAACTAAGTATTGTTTTATAAAAGTTGGTAGCAAATCAGTTTGCTTGTTGTGTTATGAGTCAGTGGCTGTCTTCATCGAGTACAATTTAAAAAGACATTATCAAGCAAAACATTCCAATTTCTGATACAATTTATTAACAACCGAAGGGAGGGAAAGGAAAAGCCTGGAGTGGGTAAAACATTTGGAGAAATAGAAAACTGTTTTCACAAAACAGTCTTCAATTCAAGATGCTGCAACTGAAGCAAGTCTTGTGCTGTCACACATAATTATAAAATAGAACAAGCCATTTTCTGATGGCGAGTTTATCAAGGAATGTTTGCTAGATGCAGCAAACAGTATGTGTCCAGAACAAAATTTAAAAAAAGAAAAGAAAAAGCCATTGATAGACAATAAAGAATATTTGTTATAATAACAAGTTGTAAAATCATATTAGCTCAAACGAGGGCGAAACTCGAGTATAGTGCTGCCATATTGACGTGGATAGGCCTTAGGTTCATACTAGGATACGATCAACGTTGCCAGTAGTGGGTTGTGCTCAATATTTTAAAAAAAATACAGATTTGACAACATTACTTTATCAAGGAGAACTGTGGTCAGACGTGTTGAAAAATAAGTGACAATTTGATGCATAAACTTCAAGATGCAAGTAAACACTTTTTGTGGTATTCTCTTGCATTGGATGAGAGTACCGATGTACATGAAATGGAAACAAATAGGTATTTTAAATTCCTGCGAGAAAAAAAAAAAAAAAAAAAACACGAACTAAACATTAACAAACGTTGCACATACCTTACAAGGAGATCCACGTGTCGCGAAATACAGGTGAAAAATCCGAAATCAGAAGCACTCAATAAATATAATAAAAATGAATAATGAAATAAGATAAAAAAAAAAAAAAAAACACACGAACGCATACAATAGACACACAGACGTTTCGATTCTAAGAATCTTTGTCAATGACAACACAGATAAACAACGACAGAAACACAAGCACACGACCTATCACTATGATGCACAACCTGATATTTACATGTGGGGCAGGAAATGTGACTAGGCCAGCTGCGAAAACGCGTGGCGCAGAATTGAAAATGGGTTGCCAAAAAGGATTTGAGTAGCCAAAAATATGTGAATAGTCTGCTATGAAAACATAGAAATGTGGGGACAATTAGGTCTAGATATCGCGGGGGGGGGGGGGGAGAACAGCACGGTAATAGGTAGTGTAAACAATTGGGGAAGATGCCACAGTTATACTGTAGCGTCCACGACAGTATTTATTCCTGCCGGATGGATGCATCCCAGATTGTTGATTAGCTGGCATTCAATTCTAAGTCTGACACAGCTATTTGAGAAGCAGGGTTTTAATGCGGTGACACATGCATCGTCGGCTCCATTGTGGTTGGAGGAATTGAAATGGTTGGGGACAGGTTTGTCAGCGCCCTGATTGATGTCTCTGAGGTGTTCTCTAAAACGATCCGCAAGACGTCTGCCCGTTTGGCCAATGTATTTCATGTCACATCGTTTGCAGATGATAACATAAATCAGATTGCGGGATGTGCAGGTGAAACAATCTTTCAAGGTGAAGGTGCCTCGGGGAAATGCAATTTCTGGTGTCTGAACAACGTATGGGCATGTCAGACAGTTCCTACGATGGCATTCAAAGGTGCCCACGGATGAGGTAACCGTGGGGAGGCGACTGTGCACAAGGTGGTCTCTGAGGCTCTGGTTACGGCGGAAAATTACCCTGGGGCCATTTGAGAATACCTCACGAGTGGTAGTATCCGATTCCAAGATGGACCAGTGTCTCAGGAAAATTTGCTTGATGGCATAGGCATGTGGATGGAAGGTGAGGATAAGCTTGGGTTCATTGTTCTGAGGTCGCGTATGCTTGGCGAGGGACATTTCCCGCGAGACCTGGGTTATGCGACAGAGAGCTGTCGACAAGACGTCCTCTGGGTAGGACCGTCTGCGGAAAAAGTCCAGCATTTCGTGGGCTCTCTCGAGGAAGTCATTATCATCCTGACAGATGCGACGAAGGCGGAGTAGCTGGGAATATGGGATGGAATCTTTGCAGCTTTTGGGGTGGGATGAGCTGTACAGGAGGAAACCGTGAGCATCAGTAGGTTTATAGTACACGGAGGTACGATGTACATGATACTGCCCAATTATTGATATTTATACGTGGAATAAATACTTCTTTCAAACTCATTGAAGAGTTACTGAGTGTTGAGTCACTCAAAGACACAACCTCAGGTCATGATATATTCAATGCTGTTGCTAACTGTATTGAAAGAACTGGGTTAGTTTGGAACAAGATGGCAAGTGTTACAACTGACGGAGCTCGTGCTTCGACTAGGAAAAAATGTAGGTCTGGTAAACTTGATAAGTGATTAGATTAAAGCAGAATATCCAGACCACACATTATTACCACTTCACTGTGCGATTCGTCAAGCAAGTCTGTGTAAAACTGGTTTGAATATCAAGCATGTTATTGACCCAGTTGTCAGTGTCATAAACCTTATCAGATCAAGAGGACTTAATCACAGACAGTTCAAGGCATTACTTGACGATTTGAAAACTGAACATTCCGATGTCCTGTACCACACCAGTGTTCGATAACTGAGTCTCGGCAAGCTGTTGAGGCGAGTGTGGGAACTCAAAGAAGAAGTAGTGATGTTCCTATAGATGAGAAGCATTGAATGTGACCTTAATATTAACATTGTCAATAAATAGTGGAAGTTACACTTTATGTTTGCCATTGAAATTATGGAAAAGTTAAATGAACTGAATGTCAAACTTCAAGGCAATTGTGTGTTTGCACATGAATTGTATGTACATGTAAAATCATTTCAGGCAAAACTCTCACTGTTCTCCAGACAAGCAAGTGAAAAAAGATTTTAAAATTTTCCTTTGCTGAAACAAGAAATCATTTCTGGTGAAATGACTGAACAGTACAACACCCAATTAGATGCATTGATTGAAGAATTCGGATGGAGATTCTAAGATTTCAAGAACTTAGAGCCACAGTTCAATATTCTCAGTTCCCCTGCTAGTGCAGAAGCTGACACAGCCACAGAGGACATATAGTTGGAGCTGCTTGACATAAAAGCAGATCTTGACCTGAAAGAGAAATTTAAGTCAGATGGTTTGCTGGATTTCTATGGATCTTTATCAGAAGAATCATTTCCCAACTTGAAAAACTTTTCAGCTAAACTTGTATTATTGTTTAGATCAACATACATTTGCGAACAAGCATTCTCTTGCTTGAAGATTAACAAATCTAAGAATAGGTCTTTATTGTCGGACTGCTACTTGCATGCTATCATGCGAATTTCAACAAGTAAACTTGCTCCAGATTTCAAAAATATTGTCAAAACGTGCAACCAGTTACATACATCTCATTAGAAATCAACAATTATAATGCCAATGTAGTCGGTTTGTGTCTAAATTAAAGCCATTGAGAGACAATAAAGAATATTTGTTATAATAACAAGTTGTAAAATCTTGGTAACAAATTAGTAAATATTTTTGGCCGTATTGACAAATATAACGTATAAGTGTATAAGTAAAATAAAATTGCAATAATTAGTTATTTATACTGCTTAATAACCTATCTTCTTCTTCTTCTTCTTCTTCTTCAGCGTTCTGAGCCATTGAGGTTCTTTGCTGCAGATACAATCCGTCTCCATTCGTCTCTCTGGTGGACCTTCTCTTGCCAGTCGGTGATTCCAAGTGCTTGTAGGTCTGTATATGTATTATCTCTCCATCGTCTTTTTGGTCTACCTCGGGGTCTACGGTCATTTATTTCCTGAGTGTAAGCGAGTTTTGTTTCCCTATTATCTTCCATTCTTTCTATATGCCCCAGCCATTGTAGTCTATTAGCCTTCATGATACCAGTGATTAGCGGGGACTTAAACAGATCATAAATGTCTTTGTTACTTCTTCTTTTCCACTCTCCACTTTGTGTATCCCTAATGGGTCCAAAGATGCGTCTTAAAATTTTGTTCTCAAAGGTTTGTAACAAGGCTTACCTATAAATAATTAATAATTACTTATTGTGATAGGTTGCTGTAAACAAAATGGACATTATATATATATATATATATATATATATATATATATATATATATATATATATATATATATATATATATATATATGCGCTCCCCTCCCCCCACCTCAATAGCTTTACATACAGCCCTCCGAACAAAAAGTTTGCCCACCCCTGTGTTAGTGTATCGTCAGGGTAAGGATAGAAATCGGATTGCTGTTTTACTAACAAACAGAACTCACTCGCAAAAGCACCTGGTGTGTTGAAGCTGGTGCAATGGTCAACATAACGAAGGCAGCAGTGACATGGTTCACTTTTTATAACCATATTGCCAACAACAAAACACCAACTGTAAATCTGTGGCCAGAGACTGCAAAGAACGCAGGCAATGAATTACCCGGGGGGATACAATCTGATCGAAGCCAGGCTTAAACTGAGCACATAGACCAGGTGATAACAAAGGTTTAGCAGGGTTTGGCTGCGGTGCGTGCGATGACGGCGGCACACTGTGAGCAGTGCCATCTATGTCTTCTTTACGAGGGTCCGATCCTTTTTGATTTGGAGTATGCGATGGCAACCCTGACTCTCAGCCATAAGCAGATGGAAAGGATACAGAACGAAGATATTATTCTAGGAAGTGGTATAATATATGAAGCATTTATGTCATTCTGTTTCTCTATTGACCTTTCTATTAGTGTCCGTAATGTTTATATTGCATTATTTCTGCCATTTCCCTTCACAAATCCATACTGTTCTTCACTAATTTCCATTTTTATTTTCTTTCTGGTTCTTTTCATTATGATTCTGAGTAGAAGCTTAGTGATATGGTTTATGAGGTTAATTGTACGAAAATCTTCACATTCAATTGCTCCTGGTCTTTTTTGGTGTAGCTATAAATACAGATTTCAGCATATAACTGGGTAAATATCCACTGCTGTAAATATCATTCAACATTGTGGTTAATATATCTACTCCAAATTCTCCCAATACTTCGTCTAATTCTTCTATTGTGATTTCATCTGGCCCAGCTGTTTTTCTTTTCTTCATATGTTTCATAGCTTGGATCTTCTAAGTTACTTTCTTTTGTTAATTCGTCCCCTTCTCCATCATATAATTCTATTATATACCCATTCCACCTCTTTATTACAGCACCTTCCTCCAATAATATCTTTCCTGTTTTTGATTTCAAACACCCTGTATTTATTCTTCTTTTGTATTCCCTTGAGCTCACTGATTTGTCTGTGCATAATTTTTGTATCGTTAATGGCATTTAATTCTTTTTTTTTTTGCACCGCTCGTTTAACCAACTTTCTTTTGTCTTTCCACATTTATCATTTATTTCTTTATTTATCTAAGCGTATTCTTGTTTGTCATTTTTACTGTGTTTTATTTTGTCCATCAGCATTAAGATTTCTTCATTCATCCATGTTTTTCTTAGCTATTTGGCTTCTCTCCGGTAATATTTCTTTACTAGTTTGATGAATGGAGTCCCTTAACATTTCCAATTTTTCATTTATACTCCGTATTTTAGCTATTGCATTGTACTTACTTTTCACATTCACTCTGTATTGTTCTTGAATTTCTTTATCTACTTTCAGAACCTCTTTATTAAGTCTCATGTTCCTAACCATTTTTTCCCTCTCTTTAATCTTACTTTTATTTGCCCACATAGTGGTACATGATCACTATTACAGTCAGCACCAGGCATTGTCCTTACATTAATTAAAGCATTTCTAAATCTTTTATTAATTAGTATGTAGTCAATTTGGTTGCATATTTTCTTATCAGGACTTTTCCATGTGTATAGTTTTCTTTTATGGTGCTGTAACCACGTGATTCCAATTATCATATCATTGATATTTGCCCATTCTATTAGCTTTTCCCCTATTTCATTTCTTGTACTTAAACCATAATTCCCCACTACATCATCAATTTTCCCCTTTCATACTTTTGCATTAAAATCTCCAAGTATTATTTTTATTTCCTGTGATCCAATTTGAGCCATCGCCATTTCTATTTCGTCGTAAAAGTGTTGTATTTCTCGTCACCTACTGCTTGTTGTTGGTGAATATACTTGTATAATATTTATATCTATTGGTTTGCCTTGATTTTGACCATGATAACTCTATCTGAAATACACCAGTATCCATTAAGTGACTTGGCTGTGTTTTCGTCAAGTATTATTCCTACACCTTTTTCACGTGTATCCCCTCAAGAATAAATTATTGTGTTGGTTGTCAGCTATAATTTTGCCCGATCCCTTCCATTTCGTCTCACTAACGCCTAGTATATTAATTTTCATGCTATCCATCTCTCTTAGCGCATTGTTCAACTTTCCTAGCTCATTTAATGTCCTAACATTCCATGTCCCAATCTAAATTTATTTATGATTTTGCCATCAGTAGCTGGATGACCGTCTAAGTGTCACCTGTGGCTCATAACTGTCTCTACCGATGAGGATGTCCTAAGACAGCCATTAACGTCGTTCACTAACTCTGATATATGTTTTGCCATGTAGTTTTGGGAAGATAATGTGGTGGTTTCCCCTTGGCTTCTACATCCTCATGGTGGTCTTTTACCTCTCTCTTTGACAGCCATTTTCGACTGTAAGGACAAGTGAGTGCCCTGCTCTGCTCAGCTGCAGAGTTGTCCACTTATTCCGGCTGGCAAAGATTATTTTAATTTCCGTGCCAGGGCATGCTTGTGTACAAAGAAATGAGAGTCTGAGAGGCTTCCAAGTAAAGCCGATGTGGAAGGCGGACGAGCCATGGACCAGGTTTGATATTCTGAATGCTCTATGAGAAGTAAGCGTTTGCAGAGAACCAAGTAATGACCGTGCGTCTACAAAAATGGTCATTGTGCGAGAACAGAAAGTTAAAAGAGTTGTGGCCAAACAAGAACACCTCGCAGGAAGCCAATGAAGATTAATAAACCAACACAGAACTGGTGTCATTAGCCACTACGAGATTTACCGAGGGGGGATCCGAGCACTTATGGACAGAATATTTCGATGCGCAATGAGGATGATCTGTCGACTGACTAACCAACCCACCCACCCACCCCCACCCACAAACAAACTAATTAACTAACTAACTAACTAACTAACTAGCTAACTAACTAACTAACTAAACTAACTAAACTAACTAAACTAACTAAACAACTAACTAACTAATTAACTAACTAACTGACTGACTGACTGATTGACTGACTGACTGACTGACTGACTGACTGACTGACTGACTGACTAACTAACTAACTAACTGCCTGCTTCCGGGTTTTCTTATAATTTTCAGGTCTTAATGTGTTTCTTAAATTACATATTGGAAATTTGAGGTTGCGGTTATTAGTGGTTGTAGGTTGCGGGGCTTAAATACTATCATCACACACAGGTATTGAGGTGAGTGGTGGAGAATAGGTTAGGCTTGTGGGATGATCTAGTTGTGTGGGGAACTGTGTTGTGGTCGAGGGATAGAGTATCAGCAGTGTATAACTTTGGTGGTGTGATATGTGTATGGTAGCCCATGGTGTCTAGTTGGTCATGTGTCGAAGTACACTTGTTCCAGCAGCGAGCGGCAGTCGTTATTTGGAGGTCACATATTCGAATCCCGACTGGTCGGGTTTTCCTTGTTAAGTCGGGATTTGGGCTATACCAACAGGAGGAATGAACCGTTTACACCATTCTCTCTAGCTGACCTTCTCTCTATAGCCAACCACCTATCTCTCTTTCTCATTTTCTATAGCTGTCTCTCTATATGTCTCCTTCTTTGTCTCTCGGTGTGTATCCTTTTTATCTGTCTCTTTCTCCTTCTATCTTTCTCTCTGTGAATGTCTTTCTCTCTATATATCACTCTTTTTGTCTATCTAGGCGGTGTGCGGGTTGTGTTGAGGATTGTTGTGAAGAATAGGCAAGGATTATGTGGTGGTCGAGGGGTAGGGTATAAGCAGTGGTAACTGCGGTGGTGTGGCATGGTTATGTTAGCGCACGTTGTCTAATTGGTCTTGTGTCGAAGTATACTTGTTCCTGCACCGAGGTGCCGTCGTTATTTGGAGGTGATAGGCTCGAATCCCGGTCTGCCGGTTGCTCTTTGTTAAGGGGCGTTTTGTCATTGATTGATTGATTGATCTAGGATCCGACATTACAGCATTCGGGGCATTAGCATAGCCGCTCCGTCCCCATCCTCAGCAGCCAGCGAAGAGGTCCAACAGCAATAGTGTTTTGTCATTAAGGGACGTTACTACTTCCGGCTTTCCTGTCGGCTTTCAGTCATGTGTCAAGGACGCTAACTATGATGGCCGCTGTGTGTTATAACAACAGGGGTTTGAACCCTACTCCATGGCCGCCGTGGGGCTATAACTCTGACATAACACTTTACTCAGTTGGTTAAAACACGCGTCATGACTAGGCAGGTGATCAGTACTACTCATGGATACTAGATTGGTGGTGACGTTATAACTATGTCGTATATTTTGAACCCCCTACCCCACATCAGTGCACAATAAGGCCCCCTCCATGTCACCTACAGTTTCGAACTTGCGACCATGAACAAAACAATTCTACGAAACATAATCGCGCCGAGAGAAAGTATGTGACCATAAATTATGGCAACAACACACATGTCATATAAACGATCATAACCTTAGTCTGTCTATCTGTCTGTCTGTCTGTCTCTCTGTCTGTCTGTCTGTCTGTCTGTCTGTCTGTCTGTCTGTCTGTCTGTCTGCATGTATGCGTGTATTTATGTATGTGTGTACGCGTGTATGTATGTATGTGTGTATGATGTGTGTGTGTTCGTATGTACGTATGTACGTGCGTATGTATGTACGTGTGCGTCACAAGACAAGTCGCCTTAAGAAACCTGATACGGGGGAAAATATCACGTAGAAAGAACACAAAGAAACACGCGGTATCCTAGATGTGCATCTTGGGAGCCGACAAGAAGAACAACGTGGAGAGCCTACCTGCGATCTGTAACAACGAATCTGAAACTACAACTACTACCGAAGCTACCACGAGAGAGAAGATTGACAGCCCACCACAGACAAGACCCAAGGCAGCAGAGAAGAAGGAGGAGAAAGACACCAGAGCCGGGAACACTGACTCAAAAACAGTCCGATGGGTGGTCAAGCGGATTCAAGTGGAGCTGACAGACAAAGAAATCCTGAAGCAGCTACGAGAAGAGAATCCTCACATCCGATTCATGAAGGCTGAACGGCTTCTCACCTACTCCAAGATACCTACAACCCTGGCGGTGGTGATATCGGAGGGCAGCGAGATGCCGATAACAGTACCAATCAACAACAGAAGGCAACAGCCAGAGAGATTCATCCCTGGAGTCAACCAATGTTCCAGATGCCAGAGGGCCGGCTACAGCAGAGCAATATGCCGCAGTAAGACGGAAATCTGCCATTACTGCGCCGATCACCACGCCTTCAAAGAGTGTCCGCTGACCAAGCTAGACACGGACTTCAGAGCTCATAACACAAGAAAGTGCGCCAACTGCCTGGGCAAGCATGGAGCAAGATACTTGGGTTGTCCTTACCTGCAACGACATAGAGACGCCTTAAAGATAGCAACTACCACGAAGATATCAGTCAAGGAAGCAATGCGAAGGGGCGAGACAACCACGGTTATAGCACAAGCTGAAAGAGATCAACTGCAAAAACAGATAGACGAGTTGAAGAGAGAAGTCAAGGCACTGCTGACGCCTACTCCGACCAGTGACAACGAAAAACTAATGGCGGAAATGAAGGAGATTCAGCAAAACATCATGCAAGAAGTAGAACACATAGCAGTGATTAAGAAGGAGAAAGAAGAGATCCTACATACTAGTAAATCAGAGCGAGAACTACAGAAAGCTGACATGGAAATACTCCGAAACAAAACAACAGAAGCCGAACAAGAAATTACAGAGAAATCGCAGGTTGAAAATCAAGAGACCGAGCCTGAACCACAAGCGAAAGCCAGCAGCCCAACCACGACGCTCGAAACATTCAAAGGGAAGCCAATATCCCACCAGACATCCGAAGAAAACCGAGATGAGCACTCTGACGACGGCATAGAGGACGACCCATTAAAGCCAGGATGGCAAGCAGAGATAACGAGGAAATACGAACTCAAGTGCGAGGAATACAGAAAGTGCATGGCAGAAAAAGAAAAGAAGTACAAGAAACTCAACGGCAAATCAATGCCCCGCCGTACCGCAACACTACCAGATTTAAAACACGACGATGACGAACACCCATGGCAATACTATATAGAAGACGGAGAAGTCATCTCATGGCTGACCACGGAGGAAGCAATCAAAAGACAGCAAGAACTCAAACGGAGGAAGCGGACTGAAAGAAAGTGCAAGGAGGCATGATTGATTGATTGATTTAGGAATCGACATCACAGCATTCGGGGCATTCCCACAAGTGCTCCGTCCCCATCCTCAGCAGCCAACGAAGAGTTCCAACACTAATAGTACCAGTAGCAATCTGATTATAATTCCGTCTCACCTTTCCTCTGTGCGTTGAGCGTCGGCCAGATCCCTTCGTAGTAGGCATATAATGGGGCTTTTAAATCTAGCGGAGGGGGTAGCACATTCGAGAGCTGGCAGCGGCGGGAAACCAAAACAACACCCCAAGAATCACGACGAACCCCGGGGGCATCCCATATACATGGGTGGTACGACACGCACGCACGCACACACAGCCCCGGGCCCACCCCCAGGGCCCCGGGGTGAACACATACATGCACGCATGTTCGTATGCACCCACACATGCACATACATCCACATGCAAAAACACACATGCACCCACACATACGCACGCACGCACGCGAACACATGCACCCCCACACACGCATGCACATACGCACGCACATACATACGCACGCATACATACACACGCATGCACGCATGTGCATATGCACGCACACACACAAACATACACACGCACGCACGTGAACACATGCACACGCATGCACATACGAACCCACATACATACGCACGCACACACACATTTAGCGTATCGCAAATTTCGTCAGGACTACCCCCAGTGGGAGCAACCCAAGCCATGGGTAGCTTCTACCGGCCCCGACAAGGATGAGACAAAGTAAACTTGTGCACCGTGACCACCCAGTGTGAGAACCGTCTCAAGCTTTATACTTCCGCATTCCCCGCATGCCGAAGTCACAAACTTGTGACTTCGGAATGTGGAAATTTTTACTAGCTTTCAGAAAAGCATCTCTCCCGCCAACTAAATACACTCGCCATGTTTGCATCTCTCCCTTTGCATCTCTCCCTTTGCATCTCTCCCGTCAACTAAATACACTCGCCACTTTAGCATCTCTCCCGCACACACGCGCGTTGACAGGAAAAAAACCACTTGAGATGTCAAGTGTCTTACAACCGTATAGCCTACATTAGTGAAAGAAACTGCTGTGTAAGTTGTATATTATTACATCAACACAAAGTAAAGTGCAGCTTGGCATAACAGAATTATAATACATACAGGGCGTTGTGGTGATTAGACTTCATCAGCAAAAACATAACAGATAACATTCACAACAGGAGGAGAAAAAAGCAATGGAAAAATGTTCATACATACCTCATAATTTTACATTGTTTATCTGAGGAGTATATCCTTCCGCGCATTACTGAAATCCAGTGGCGGATCGTTCGGCGGAATAGGGGGGCGGTTCCAAACTGTCCTGATCGTGTATACATGTTATTTCGACCCTATAGCTTTTACGAATTCTGCCCGCGCCTCGTCCCTTCTTTTCAGAATGAGAGATTTTTATTGTCTCTTCGTCCAGATCCGCCGGCGCCTTGCTCCGAATATCTTTTTTTCAACTGGTGACATTTCTTTTCTTCAGCTGTAATTATTTTATATTCCACGTCTGTTATTCTCCCATCATCCAAAGCCTTTGAAACAAGGTCAGCTATACTGGAAAGCTTAGCCGTCGCCAGAGTGCAAATTTCATCGTGTTTCTTAGCTTTCGATGTTAGTTTGCGGGACGCTAGCTTGCTCCCAGCGGACATGATTCCACAAGCTAGGGCAGCTATCTCGAGCTCGACAACTACAGGGGCAGCGATAATGGTGGTGAGAAGCCCAACACCCCCCACCCCCATACCAAGGCTAGCCGCCAGCATCACGCTGTCCACAGCGTCTAATGCATTAACGGCACGCCGATATTTTTTATACAGTGCAGCCCGTTTGTCCCTTTCATCTTCCAGAGACTTCCGAAGACGGGTAATCTCTTGAATGCGATAGGTACCGCCGTCACTAGTATCAAATGACGGATAGAGCGACATTATTCTTTGCGCGTCAAACCTACTTCTTCAACTGACATATTAAATGTTCAATCCGAACGGTGCTAATCGGCCCTGTAGTGAACAAAAGCCGGACAAAAGCAGTAACGGTATTAAAAATGATTTCATCCACCGCAACCTCATCGAGCTCTACTATAATGTCCGTCTATGTTGACCGGGCCACCCACGTCCCATCGGCCGCAGAAGTGATTACGAGAGCAACATGCCTGGGGAGTGTTGACGCACTCCATTTAATAGAGACCACAGGAAGGACTGGGACAACCTCAGTCTGCGCAGCAGCCCCAATAGCTAACTCGAGATAGATGGTTGACTCCTTAGGAGGCTTACCTAGCATATCAAGGTCGGCTTTACACTCTGTAACGGCCTTCAAGCAATATTTAATCCCCTGGACTTTAGCCTCAGTCACCGATACGGCATAGAAGAGAGGCTTGGCGCACTGCATTTTCAGATATGACTGGTAGGTCACGATAGGAGACTTGTTGGGGAGTATGACCGTCTTGCAAGCCTGATAACTCACAAACGCCTTGCCCATGTTGGTTAAGCTGATAAGTATCCCACTGGGCTCGAGGTGAGTATATCACGTGCGAAGCTCAAGCTGCAGATCCCAGTCATCAACGACGGGATGGTCTATGGTGGCACGAGCACGAGCACCCCCTGGGGAGTGAGCTGGAGGCGATAGATCTTGTAGTTATGACCCGGCTCCCGGCACCCAATAGTGTCGGCCAAATCAGCAAAGGTTAGGGTAGAGCTTGCTCTTGGGCGATGCCTTCCTGGACCTTCTGAATCAGCCATTGCGATGTTTGAAGTGGAGTTCACAACTTGGATATGCCAGCGGCACGGCCTTGCCTTGTTTATCACTTACCTAAAGTCTAATATCGCTTAGAGTTCCAGTCTCCAACTTCTTATAGCGAGGCACAGAGAAAACCACGTGTCTTCCTTGATTACATTCCACATTTTTAACGGGCACAGCCCTGAGGAGTGTGGAGGGAAGTGAATTATAGCGGTTCTCATATGATGACAGACCCTCGAGATGAATGTACAACTCTTTATATATGATAAGTTTAGGAAACTTCGACGCATACAGTATAAACACTTCATTGACCACATCACCTCTAGCGTCTGAGCCGAACCCAAGAACGTCATTTAGCCCTTCCCACCCTAAGGACAACCCCGCTTTCATACCACCGAGACTTACAAGGCCATTTGCGGGGTTAAGAGAAAGAGAGAGCTTCTGTGGCTCAAATAATTGCTTGTTGAGGGTGCAGACATCATAATACCCGTCGGGGATAATATTTGAACCAATTGTTTTGCTGCTTCTCGGAAATATTAACCCACGCGGGGTAGAACAACAATTCCACAAGAGCTGCCTCCAGGTCACCATCGCGATTGTCTACGACTGGGATGAGAGGGATGGGTTCCCCATGTTTGACGTTGCTAAGTGTGAGATACATATTAGCATGGCTAATAATGACCGCTTACGAGTTCAACAAGGACGCAAAATACCCGGCGGAGCGGCCATCTCTGATATGGAGCACACAGCTTAGATAAGCCAGTGACACGTCGTCACCCTTTTCATCTCGGACCAAAAGGCTTATAGCACCTACCGTTCCATTTTCCAGCTTTTTATAATGAGGCACAGAGAAAATCTCGTGTCTCACTTAATTACATTCCTCTTTTTTTAACGGGTACAGCCCGGAGAAGTGTGGAGGGAAGCGAATTATGACGGTTCTCATATGACGATAGCCCCTCGAGATGAATGTACAACTCCTTATATATGATAAGGTTAGGAAACTTCGACGCGTGGAATATAAACGTTTCATCAGCGAGCATCCTACTTGTATCGCCTCAGTCGAACCCAAGAACCCTGACTACTCCTCCTCACCTTATGCCAACCCCCGATTTTATACCACCGAGACTTACAAGGCCAGTTGCGGGGTTAAGAGAAAGAGAGAGCTTCCGTGGCTCAAAGAATTGCTTGTTGAGAGCACAAACATCATAATACCCATCGGGAATAGTAAAAACCTCGTTACTATATTTGAACCAATTGTTTTTCAGCTTCTCGGAAATGTTAACCCACGCGGGGTAGAACAACAATTCCACGATATCCACCTCTAGGTCACCATCGCGATTGTCTAGGACCATGTTAAGGGGGATGGGTTCCCCATGTTGGACATTGCTAAGTGTGAGATACATATTAGCACAGCTAATAATAATGACCGCTAACAAGTTCAACAAGGACGCCAAATACCCGGTGGGTGGGGTATACCCGTTTGCGCAAACAATGGATCTCACAAAGGTGGTCATACAGGTCAACAGCCTCCAAGGATTCTTTCAGGCACAGTTCCCCAACGTGTTTGAAAAATACCGGTTGCCATACCTGGAGTCAGACCAGATCGTACAAACCTGGTACAGCAAGCCGATGCAATTCTGGCAAAACCAACTCAACTTCGCTGTATGGTGTGCCACGGCGGGGTGTGGGGTGTCCGCGCAGGAGCATCTGTCCGACCCTGACCCACTAACGCGAGCCGTCTTTAGATTCCATATCTACTCCCAGATTCGTCGAATCCACAAAGAAATGCGTGTGCCTCTACCACAAGACCAGGGTTGGACCGCCTTTGAAAATCCCTATGATGTAAGAGCCTATGAGCGTATATGCGCGGAATTGGGATTTCCCAGAATGATAACTGGAGACGGCTCGGGAGGAATAACGGGTTGGGGAGTGTATACATTTACTGGACGAACATTGGTTATCGCGTCCTGAATGACGGCCAAGGTGGTGTATATGACCCAAAACGACATTCATTCACACAAAAGACCACGAATGATGTACTACACATAGATTACATCTCGCAAGATGATCCTCAGGCTGACTCTGCCTGGTGGAGTTTCGTTCTTAACGAGTCACAGGGATTCACTCACCCTGGGGTTGAGCGAATAAATGACAGCATTCGAACCTATGTATGGGCCATCTTAGGGGCCCAGACTCAGACTAGAACATGAATTCTGGGAACTGGAACACCGTTTGATGCCCAGAAACAATTCCTGGTATTAGTAGAAGACGCCATCTCTGCGCCCGTCGATCTCGAGGCGACCATCAAAAGGTAACAGGGCGTGCTACAAAACGCGAGCTCAGAAGTTAATTATGTCTTTGGAACGGGGCTATATATGGCCCTCAGCGACATGTTGCTCCGCATTGTCCAGATAGCTGGATATAACAACATGATCGTCATCGCAGAGCCAGGCCTAAAGCGTGGCTTGAATACTGTCATTAATACCCCAGACCCTACGGTAGAGCTGCCCAGCATTGCACAGCCGGCACCGACGGTAGAGCTGCCCAGCATTGCTCTGCCAGCGCAGCCGACCACCAGCATAGCTGATGGGGCAGCCGGGCTGCAGCATCAAAACGAAAAGATAGCACTCATTGCTGGGGGTGTCGCAGCAGGTCTAGTGGCCCTATGGTTTGTTCATTTACTTCGCAAATAGCCGCTCTCTGATTGCCAGCAGCAGCAAGCCACCGAGTGCAACCACTAATTCCCAGAGATTTCCAGCCAGCCATCCCACACCCTTACTCAAGAAGTTAAGGAGCCAGGAGATAATGCTGCCTATGATTCCCGGGAGTGCCGCGGCAACCTTACCAGCTAGCCTGGCCAGAAGGCTTGCTAGGTCTTTCAGCTTCTTTCGATTCCATTCCTTAGCCCCAGGGCCAGGCGGCGGGCCAGGCAGTGGGGTAGGGGGTGCACCACCAACACCCCCACCGCCGCCAGTAAGGGCTAGGGTGATAGTGGAAATTAAGAGGCCGATCGCTATGAGAATGCTCGCTATGGTGATGCCTTGCTCTCGGAACAGAGTCCGCAGCCTCTCACGCAGTGTGGTGTCTTCATTGACCACCTGATGAATGGTTTCACGGATCCGGGTGAATTGGGTGCGCAAGTCTTCGTGTAACTCAGCGACTTCTATTAAAATCCTCTTCTTAGCTTCTTCAATATCTGCAATCTTTTGCTCTTGAAAGTCCCTACTCTCCTCATTGGGTGCTATCAACATTTTCCGCCGCCGTATGGCGGTCTCTTTATCTTGCTGGTCGAGAATAACGAGGTAGTTTGTGAGCTTACCTTTAATCGTCGTCACCGCTTTGTCAAGCGCCATGAGCCCCCGGAGTTATCTCACTGGAGGAAGGCCTTTCTGACCCAGGTACTGGTCTACGTGTGAGGTTTCTAAAACCCGCTGCACTTCTGGACTCGACATGGCCCGTTCTAAGATATTGCCAATATTTGAAGCTATTTGCGTGACATCCTGAATAACTGCACCACCTAGAGCAGCTTCTTCCTCAGCCAGATCACTATCAGTCTGCTTGAGGATGGTGACAGCCTTTGGTGGTATTATTCTCCCAAACCCCGATGCCTCTCTGTTACTCGCTCTGAGGCCACTCAAAGCTAAAGGCATGCCGTCCAACTGTGTAATCCTTTCGTGCCCAACATAGAGCGCAATTTTGCTACCCAACCTAATTTTTGTATAATCTTTGCCTGTTATAGGTGTAATACCGCACAGCTCCATCACCCTTTTAAAATAGTCATCACTGGCGCTGTTTTCTAGCTCCACTTGTAAGTTGGGCTTCCGCTGTGACGGCTCCCCCTGTGACGTCTCCCCATGTGACGGCTCCCCCTGTGACGGCCACTCGACATTAACAGTGCGGGGATTATCGACATCAAAATCGTCGATGAAGCCTGTCTCTTCCTCACCCGTTTCGGGAGGCGCCTCTTTACCACCAAAATCGGTCAACTCAACTCTATCCATATTAGATATTGCTACAAAGCAACAACAATAAACAACTAGCCATATCTTCAAGTGCATATGGTCGTAAGCGTAACCCTTATCTGGGAGCCGCTCGGTGTGAAAGGATTGTGGCAAACGATAATCGTAACCAACAATCCTTCTACGATCGGTCCGAAGCAGCAGTTACTAGTTCATTTTCCCAATCTCGGTGCACACGATGTTATCGTGCCTGGGTCAGTGCGGCTGGCATTCAATGTAGACCTCAGCTCCCCTGATGTCAACCGGTTGGTGGTCCAGAACCTCGGCCGAGCGCTGGTTCAAAAGCTGACCGTCAGACTCTCGGGCAATAAAGTCTTTTCTCTTGTGGACAATGATGTCTACAACGTCTACCTGGATCTTTGGAAGAGCCGATCGGAGCGGGCGAACGCTGTGTATCAAGGCATCGATACAAGCACCGGCATGAATGTGACTAAGGCGCATGTTGGCGCAGCGGATGCTATTGTTCTGCCCCCCGTCAATGCGAAAGACGTGGCCATCGCGAAGGCCTTCAAATACAGGTACTACATACCACTAGACTTTGAGCTGCTTGAAACGCATGCGCCCTTCTACCAATCTGCTCTTAGTGATCGTCTGGAGATTGAGTTGACCTTTAACGACGCTTCTCGTGTGATTCGCGCAACTTGTAAAGATGCCGGCAACTCCTCATATTCCTTAGAAAACATCTGTCTCGAGTACGAAGTAGTCACTGAACCCACATTGGCCCGGCTAATTCGTAGCATGTATGAGAGCCGTATGGTAGTGTTATACGAGCGGGTCCTACGGCATAGGCGGATCCCTCAGAAAAAGGAGGACTCGATATGGAACATCAATCTGAACACGCCCTGTAAGTATTTGAAAGGCATTCTCCTATTATGGGAGGATCCCGCCCACCACAAAGATTTTGCACGCCAAACAGAGTTGTTTTATAACCCGCAGATCACCAAAGTTGAAGTCATCGTAGAAGGACAAGCTAATCAGCTATTTGCGCACGGCTTAGCACCACACCAGCTCTGGGACGAAGCGGGGACATTCTTCGCCGGTGGCCTCAAAAGGCACCCTGAGACAAGTGCAGTCCCCAAAGAGCTAGGATTGTTCGATGTCAGTCTAAGCGAGTACTTGACGACAAAATTCTGCCTGTAGCTGGACTTCCGGACCTCCGACGATGACCATCTTCACGGCATCGGCCGGCGTGTAGAGAACGGCTCTGAGGGCATCACTCTCCAGATCACGAAAGAGGCTGAACCGGCGGGGCCACTGTACTGCTACATTTATTTGGTTATGGACGGACAGCTGAACATGACACCGGGAGATTCGTTAGTGCTGTTTATTAATGGAGTTCCCGCTTAAGCCACACTCGGCCATCATCACAGGCCCCACATCGTGTGGTAAAACAGAATTCATTCTCGACCTCCTGGAAGGCCCGTGCAGGGGTGTCTTCGAGCATATTGTCATTGCTTGCACTTCGGTACGATACAATGAAGCATACCGGGCCCGGCCGTGGGTGTGGTCAGATCCCGAGGTCTTCATATTTGACCCCGGTGTTCGGCTGCTCAAATGGCTAGAGGCCTTCTATAAAATGTTTCAGGGGACACCGACGTTATACATCATTGATGACTGCAGCGCAGAGGACGCTATTGCACAGAAGCGGACTATGTTGACTTATCTAGCTTTTAGCGGGCGACATGCCCAGCAAAGTTTGTGGGTTCAAACGCCGTTGCGACGTTGCTGCCCGGACGAGAACTACGTCATCCACTCTCGTGAGGAACGTGATGGGGTGCGAAAGCAATTCGAAGCTAATGAGTTCTCAAAGCTGGTACTGAGGACCAAGTTCCCATTTTCTTATAAAGTGCTCAAAGCTGGTGAGGTTTGTTAGATACTGTAACTAAGCATATGTTAAGCAACAGCTAAGCATATGTTAAGCATTAGCTAAGTATATGTTAAGCATCAGCTAAGCACAACTTAAGCACGTATGAAGCAATGCTTTGATACTCCGTAACAGCCTTAGTTGTATTACAACTGATATGCACATGTTGTGTGCTTTGATGGGCTGCGCATTCCTATATTAGAGTTAGACGTTGGGTATTTGCAAACGCTGTGATGGATTGTGACACCATACTCGACCAGCTGTTACGTGAAGAGGCAAAGCCAGCAGAGTCTGCTCCGGATACACAGGCAACACCACCTGCAACAACGCCACAGTCCGGACATGCAACACCACCTGCCACAACGCCACATTCCGAACATGCGTTGCATCGTGAAAGGCTGGCAGCAATTGCGGCTGGGGGACGTGCCGGGCAGTACATAGGAGGTAAGTACTCCAAACTTACAGTGGAACAGGTTGAGGCCTCGCCTGATCAAGAAATTGAGAAGCTATATGCGAGACACGAGGCGAGGCTTGGAGCTGCAATAACAAAGACCCCGGGCAAGGCTATGCTACAGATGTACGCACAAGTGGCAAGTATGTTCCTCCCCATTGCTGATAATCAAGCTTTGGTGACAGACCTGGAGGCCGACCCGTTTCTAGGGCATGCGCTCTAGAATGTTGCTCCGGATATTTCATATCTACCTCAACGAGCCAGCCCTCAGGCGCATCATCTGGTGTGCTCAGTACCTCCTCGAGGGTTGGGACTCAGCTGGTGGGGAGGTATTGCATCATCGCCCAACCGTACAGATTATTCGCATCGAGATACATGATCCATGTTTTCGGTGCTTCGGGGGTGTTGTCTGGAGACATGGGATTGTTGGCCTTAGCATACCGCTTCGAGACCATGGCCACACCCCCTCGAAGGCCATTCTCAACGAAGAGGTGCATGTCGTGGTCGGTCAGGAGCTCGAGTTGGACCTTCGTCTTTTTTAGGAGTGCGTTCCATGCTAGGCTTGGCACACTGATGTAGTGGGCTGGGTCAAGCCTATACACACTCATACAGGTGTCTCGGGACGCCTCGAAGACATCGGCCAGCAAGAGGACGTCTGTTTTCAGGTATAGGTCATGGTAGTCTCCGAGTGTTTTGCAGCCGAGCTCCTGCCACACTTTCTTGGCGTAGGCGTAGTCGACATCACTGATGCCATCTCGGGTGAGCTTGCTGTAGAAGGCCTCTTTGTGTGGTAGGCAGTCTTCATTTAACCGCTCGGCGCTGTCCATGTATTCGTAGGGATATACACCCTTGCGGAGCAGAAGATGTGAGCCGCCATGACTTAACGTGGCCTTGAACTTGCCCTCCAACACAGTCCAGGGGGTGTGTTTCTCTACATTAGCCTTGCATGTCCCACATCTGTCAATTGATATTACATCACCATCACGTTCGAGATGCTCTAGGGCTGCTGGCTTGCAGCAACAGAATGGTGTCAGCTCGCTTAGATTCCCAACCAGGGTGTCTAGAGAACTGTTCAGGAACTGGAGACTATCAATAAACCGTAGCGGCTCGATTGTGAAGGAAGCGTACTTCTCCATGGTGTTTGGTATGCAGGTGATCTTTGCATCATCCACCTGCTCCGTCAACCACTTGCCATTCTTCTTCTTGCATACCGTTCTCTTCCAATCTATCTTGCCTGCCGCCTGCATGATGAGGTGAGAGTCGTACACTCTTAGATTGTGGAAGACTACTGGCACCTTCAGCTTGTCTTTGGAGATGCGCCATAATAGATTGCAGGTGTTGTGGTCTGCCCCTCGTTATTTACCGGTAATGTGACAGTGGTCTCTCACCTTGTCCACCCCCAGCGGCTCTTCACAGATGTGGCAGGTGGTTGTGGCGAAGTTTTCGAGGTCTTTCTCAGCCATCTTCAGTGGGGCTGGTCGTTGTAGGCGCTGTCGGATGGTGGCCACCTCTCGCCCCAGGTACTGGAGGAATTTGCCAGCGGCGTCCTCCCCACTATATATGACGGGGTTTGTGGTGAGACCGTCAGAGCGCTCGATGGTGTAGCCGAAGCCGCATGCGGATTGCTCGGCTAGCAGTCGTGTGTTGCTCTGGCTTTGGTCCATCGCTGCGCCCTGTACAGGGACGTTCAACGTCTCGAAGTCTGCGTATATGATGTATGGTGCTCGCATCTGCCTCTGGTAGTCTTTGCATTTCTTGGTGTTGTTTCCCTCTTCTGGCATGACATTCACTTGGCATTCGGTGTTGATGCCTTGGCAGAGCGGCTCATGCTGGTCCAAGAGGCTCTGAGTGGAGTATATATGGAGGCAGTTGAGACATGGATACTTCTTACCCTTGTGTTTGCTGTCTCTGTAGAGCAGCCGCCCCGCGTCCTTGATCCAGACGTAGTGATTGGTGTCACCACTACTCAGGAGTAGGGAGTTGATCTGGTTCCGCCTGTGGGCAGATTTCCAGAGTACCACCGGCCCCTCCTCCCACTCGAAGACGTTGATGGCTATGGTGGGATTTTGGTTCTCACATCTAGCAATGCTGGTCAGCTGTACTGGGAACTCGATTCCTTCGAAGTTTAGCTCCCCTAGGTGGCTTCTATAATGGTACAGTTTGTCTACGTTGATGGGTGCTGGGTAGAGGGCAGAGAGAATGGCCCACTCGAAGCAGCGGTTGTCCTCGTTCTTCACATTCACAACGCTTCATGGTGGGATTACCTTGGGTGTTGCAAAGTAACCATTGCCACGGAATGGTTGATATCGTGAGAGGCGGAGGTCTAGCTGTAGGCAATTCTTAAACTTCCATCCTGACCCGCTTGCCTTGAATAGTTCAATGTCGTGGAGTATCTTGGCTTTGGCCAGCTCCAGCCCCTCGTCAATATCATCGATATGTAATACCTCATAGTTCCTGCTGCCGTGGTAGGCTTCCGAATAGATAATCTGGCCTGTTTTACTGTCTTTGTCCCAATAGTTTGCATGTAGACATATATACATTTTGACGCTGCCATACCTCTCCAACGCTTTCTCTATTAGTGCCTTGGTGGGTGGGAACATAAGGTTGAGGAATGTTGTAGCGTCTGGATATATGCCCCCTTCGGGCACAGTTGCCCGGTAGTCTATCAAACCCCAAGCTTCCTCTCGCCGGACCCTATATTCCAGCGGCTCGTTCAGGAATACATAACCCAAGTCAAGCGGTCCTGGCTCGGCAACTGGCTCGCGGCGCTCGGCGGCTGGCTCGCTGTGGGATGTGCGTGGCTTTGGGATGGGGCGCTCGGCGGCTGGCTCGCGGCGCAGGGTGGATGTGCGTGGCTTTGGGATGGGGCGCTAGGCGGCTGGCTCGCGGCGCAGGATGGGAGTGTGTGGGATGGGGCGCTCGGCGGCTGACTCGGAGGCTGGCTCGCGGGGCAGGATGGGGCGCTTGATGACTGGCTCGCGGCGCGGTGGCTCAGCGGCTAGCCCTCGTGGGGGACTGCGTGCGAGCTGTAGGGTTGCGGTGGTCTTGGCTTCAAGCCGTTCCCACTCCCGAGTGTGTTGGGCCTCGTCTTGGACCTGCCCTTGCAGCGCTGGGTACCGCTCGGCCGCTCACTTGAGCAGCTCCGAACGAACAAAATCGCGCGCATGGGCGAGTTCTCTGATGAGGGTGGCTTTGTTCCGCCGACTGTATGGCATTCCATAGTCACGTGCTTGCTGTTGTAGTTGTCTGAGTGTAGGCATGGCTAAATATACAACTTCGCCCGTCTAGCAGGTGATGTATATGTGCAACATATAGTTCAATGTCTCTAATTGAAATTCAAAAATACTGTGATCTTGGACAAACGCCGAAACTCTGCTTTAAATGTCTTCACCTTGTCATGGTACCACGTTCGGTGGTTGGCGGCGTTATAACCACATTCCCTACATAGTGTTAGATAGTTCGTGACTCCCCTCCCACAGCCTTGGTAGGGCTTCGTGCATGTTCCTTTCCGCACCTGAACTGCATGTGCCCTGCAGTAGTCCCTCATACAGCTACGATCACAGAGTTCTGTGGAATATAGCCGAAGCCACTTACACTTGTTCTTCGCGGTACGCATCACAGTATACCCAAAGATGATATATTCTAAATCGGCGGCGCGCCACCCCGCTCTCTCAAGTTATGTGTGTATGTGTGCGTGCGTATGTATGTGCATGCGTGCATACGCACATGCGTGCGTTTGTATGTATGCGTGTGTATGTATGCGTGCGTATGTATGTGCGTGCGTATGTGCATGCGTGTGTGCGTGTGGGGGTGCATGTGTTCACGTGCGTGCGTATATGCGGGTGCGTGTGTGTGCGTGCATACGCACATGCAAGCGTGCGTGTGTATGTATGCGTGCGTATGTATGTGCGTGCGTATGTGCATGCCTGTGTGTGGGTGTGGGGTATATGTGTTCGCGTGCGTGCGTATGTGTGGGTGCATGTGTGTGCGTGCATGTGGATGTATGTGCATGTGTGGGTGCATACGCACATGCGTGCATGTATGTGTTCGCCACGGGGCCCTGGGGTGGGGTGTGGGCCCCGGGGCTGTGTGCGTGCGTGCGTGTCGTACCCCACATGTATATGGGGTGCCCCCCGGGGTTCGTCATGGTTCCTGGGGGTGTTGAATTGGCTCCCCGCCGCTGCCAGCGGCCCCTCGAAAGTGTTACCCCCTCCGCTAGATCTAAAAGCCCCATTATATACCTACTTTCGTCACTCCTCGCTGTCTCATTCTTGCCAGACCATGGTAATCCATTTGCTCCTCCGAGGTGTGCACGTGCTCCCACAAGGCCGCAACCACGTCTGCCTTGTTATGTATCAATACTCCACCAAGTTCTGCAGAGCCAGCCAATCTGTCCGCCTGTTCATTTCCCAGCACACCGGCATGCCCCGGAGAAAAGATCCAGGCGATGCTTGTCACTCGTGACCTCCGAAGCGAAGCAAGCCACTCCGCACGAAGCCTGCCTGTCCTCACCCTCGTCAGCAAGCTTTCTGAGTCAGTTAAAATCACGATGTGTGTGTGTGTGTGTGTGTGTGTGTCGTATTCTCCATCCAGCGGAGAGCCGCAGTGACTGCCTCCACCTCCATTCTTAAGCTGGATGTTGTTGTATCATATGCCAGGCTCTCCTGCCCCAAACATCGACCATTAGCTTTGGCTATGAACCCCCAGCCACTTCTCTCGCCTCTTGACTCCGAACCATCTGTGTAGATAATCACATCACCCGAGTGAGCATTGTCACGAATTAGTTGCTGGAATTCCACTTCCATGGCCCCTCCTGGCCATTCCCTGCAATCCCGGCTTAATGTGATTATAACTCTGCACAAGTCTGACTGCTCCGCTGGCACTCTGACCCACTCCTCTCCACGCCTAATGTTTTCCAAGGGGCACAGCTGTCTGATCGTATCCTCCGTCTAAGCCATCCGTGATTTCCCTCTTATCAGTCGCCGACCCTTATCTGCGTCTAGCTCCTCGTGCAGTGGGTGGCCTGTGTCTGCAGGTACTCTGAGGTATGCCTTCGCCTGCATTACCTTGAGCCTACCAGCAACAGTCGGCAGACCAAGGATACACACTACTGGGGTGTCTCTAGTGCATCCCAGAATGACCCGCATAGCTTCGTTCTGTATGAGCTCTAATTTCACCAGCTGACTCGTTTAGACACTGAGCAATCCTTGTCCATAATCAGTCACTGAGAGGATCAAGTGCTGGTATAGTGTGAAGAGCATCCTGTATCCATTGCAGCCATAGTTTTAAGTGAATTGAGTCCCTTTTGAGATCTTGTCACAACCGTCTCCACGTGGTCCTTGAAGGATAGGCTCCTGTCAACTGTGATCTCCAGATACTTCAGTTTGTTCTCTCTGCTGACATTTCTACCACCTATCGCTAGGCTTGGGACATCACCTCTTACAGTCCTGGTGTCCAGAGAGCACCACAAAACAGCCGCCTTTCCGGGGTGGATGACAGCACTCATTTCTGTGCACCAGTCAATAACTTTATCTACTGTCGTCTGTAACTCCTAGGCTGTTTGCTCCCTATCTCTCCACTGCCTATATGCAAGAATATGCAAGGAGGCATATCACATCGAAAAGCTTCTACAGTTAATTCACAAATGAGAAGGCAAAAATAAAAAAAATAAAAAAAGTCCTTTTAAGGACTGCAACCAGTCAAGCCTGGAGCCTGAGCCAACAAAGAAAACCACAAGAGGAAACATGCACAAAGAACAGCTGCCGACCGATCCCTCTGCTGACGTCACAGACACAAACGCTACATAACCAGTCCGAGATAGGACTTGCTCGTATGAGCACACAAGACAAGAATTAGGGTGAATGAACCCACAACAACGACGGATCTCAACAATATCCACAGTTGAGGAAGCAGGTTGAACGAGACCAAATTTAGAATTTTTTTTTGAAAATTGGAATTGGAATTGAAATGTACGTACGTACGGACGTTGCGAAGAGCCCTAAACGACATAGTTTACAACACTGCTATAGAAATCCTGGGTCCAGCCCCCCGAAATCATAAAGACTGGTTTGATGAAAATTCTGAAGATATCAACCAATTGCTGGCCGAGAAACTTCTTCTCCTCAAGGCACATTTGAATGACCCGAAGTCAATATAAAAAAAAGATGCCTTCAATAACATTCGGAGAGTAGTGCAGCAGAAACTTTGGCACATGCGGGACTCCTGGCTGAGAAACTAAGCTGAGAAATTCAAGACTTTGCTGACAGGCATGATATGAAAAAACTTCTACGAATCACTGAAAGCGGTCTATGGTCCTACATCACCAGGTACAGCTCCCCTCCTCAGTGCAGATGGGGGAACATTGGTCACCGATAAGAAAGACATCCTTCAGCGCTGGGCAGAACATTTCAGCAACATCTTAAATGCAACTTCCTTCTTCGATGATGAAAAGACAACTGCCTTCCTCAAGTTCCCACTAATGACACACTTGATGACCTGCCAACCATAGTGGAACTAAACAAACACATCAATCAACTTTCCAGTGGATAGGTGCCGGGTCTTGACTCCATCCCAACAGAGATATACAAGGCAGATGGGCCGGTCCAAAAAGAGCAGCTTTACCAAATCTTTACAAACATATGGGTGAACGAGACCGTACTACAAGATTTCAAGGAAGAGTCAACAGTTCACCTTTACAAACGTAAAGGAAACCGCCAATCCTGTGACAACCACCGAGGCATCTCCTTGCTCTCAATCGCAGGGATGATACTCGCCAGAATTCTTCTCAATCGCCTCACGGCCCATCTCGATCAAGGTCTTCTTCCTGAGAGTCAATGTGGCTTCAGAATAGAACGAGGAACTGTTGACACGATTTTTGTTGCAAGGCAGCTGCAAGAAAAATGTCAGGAGCAGAACTCTGGAATGTTCCACACTTTCATTGACCTTACCGAGGCTTTTGATACAGTCAGCAGGGAAGGACTGTGGAAGATTATGGCGAAATATTGCTGTCCACAAATGTTTGTCCAAATAGTGTGGCTATTTCACGATGGTATGCAGGCAAGAGTACAGGAAAATGGTGAACCGTCTGAGCCCTTCCCTGTCACCAATGGGGTGAAGCAAGGATGTGTCCTGGCACCAACACTGTTCAGTCTCATGTTTTCAGCTATGCCTTCGAGAAAAATGACATTGGAATAGACATCAACTACCGCATGGATGGAAAGTTGTTCAATCTCAGAAGGCTGAAAGCCAAAACCAAAACTAACAGTGACACCGTCAGAGAACTGCTGTTTGCTGATGATTTCGCTCTGTATGCCAACTTAGAGGCAGACAAGCAACACAGTGTTTCAGCTTTCTCATATGCCTGTGCCAACTTTGGGCTCAATATAAACTTGGAGTAAACTGTAGTTATGTACCAGCCAGCTCCAGAGAATAATCACACCGTGCCGAATATCAAGGTGAACGGTCATTGACTAAGTGTTGTGGACAAATTCACCTATCTTGGCAGCACTGTGTCACTAGCTGCCACAATTGATGACGAAGTGAATGCAAGAATCTCCAAGACAAGCAGCGGCCTTTGGCAGACTACAAGAATGTAAGGGACAGAAACGGAATGAGCCTGCAAACAAAGCTGACAGTCTATAAAGCAGTTGTATCATCCACACAGCTATATGCATGTGACGTGATGTGCACTGTATATCAGCGACATGCTAGGAAATTATACCACTTCCACAAAGTCTGCCTTTGGAAGCTATTGAAGATTAAATGGCAAGATAAGATCCCAGACACTGAAGTTCTAGAAAGAGAGGCCCATGCCCAGTATCCACACTCTACTAATGAAAAAAAAAAAAAGATTTGCTGGGCTGGTCACTTAACTATTTTGGTTAATATTGTTCTTAATTTGGCTAATATTGTCTTAATTTGTCTCAATTGGGCATACCTTTGTTTTACTTTGGTTAATTTCTCCTAAACTGGTGTATGTATGTATGTATATATATATATATATATATATATATATATATATATATATATATATATATATATATATATATATATATATATATATATATATTCTCTTGCTTATATTTTTCTTACTTAATTTAATTCGTTTATCTTGTTACAGTTATAACATCTGATGAGATGCCTTGGAGATATTATAATAAGAATCGTCATTTCAAAGATAGTCTTTTGCAATATGGAAATCATACTGGATAATAAACAGATGTCAATTGTAGCTAGAAAACAAGTATTGTAGTGTTATAGTGAAGCTATGCATTTGTATGGATGTTAAGTGTGGACAATGAGCAGACAAGCTAAAAGAAATATCTGATGGCTGTAAACAAGTAGTATCTGATGACAATGCAAAAGAATGCTTCTGTATACCATAAACCTCTATAGGTCACCATAATCATTTTTACAACCTTCATTTGTTTAATGTTAATGGAATCAACGACTGGCAAGAGAAGGTCAACCAGAGAGACGAATGGAGACGAATTGTATCTGCAGCAAAGAACCTCAATGGCTCGGAACGCTGAAGAAGAAAGATATATAGGTGTTAAGCAGTCACTTCTAAAGCTTTAATCATTTTTGTTGTGATGTTATATGAAACGGGAGCCTTGCCAGCTTTCATATGTTTAAAAACATTTCGAACCTCCATCTTCAAAATTGGCGGTCCTCCATTATTAAATCGAATATCATGCTGTTCATCTCTGTTATCATCATAAAGGTTTTTCACATACTCTGACCATACATGTAGAATCTGATGTTGGCCATCTTTAATTTTTAGACAGATATATTGTAAGAAATTAATATATCACATTAAAGGAAAGTAGCCAAAGTGAAGAAAGGATAGCCCAAATTGAGAAAAATATTCGCAAAATTAAGAAAAATAATATCCAAATTAAGAAAAATATTAACCAAAATAAATAAAATATTAGCCATTGTAAGAAAATGACATGGCAAATTAAGAAAACAAAAATTATCTAAAGTAAGAAAAAGATAGACCACACTGAGAAAAATATTAACGAAAATAAACAAAATGTTAGCCAAAGTAAAAAAAAAAAAAGTAAGATCAAATTGAGAACCATTTTAACCAAATAAAGAAAAATATTACCCAAATAAAAAAATAAAAAAATTAGTCAAAGAAAATAATAGACCAAATTAAGAAACAAATATAAGCCAAATTTAAAAAAAAAAGATATACAAAATTACGAAAGATGTTAGACAAATTAAGGGAAAGATAGCCATATTATGAGCAATATTTGCCAAGGTAATGAAAGTATTGTCAAAATTAGAAAACATATTAACAAAAATAAGAGAAATATTAGCAAGATATATATATATATATATATATATATATATATATATATATATATATATATATATATAAAGAGAGAAAGAGCGAGAGCGAGAGCGAGAGAGAGAGAGAGAGAGAGAGAGAGAGAGAGAGAGAGAGAGACATTAGTAGACCAACTTAGGAGAAATTAGCCAAAGTAATTAGTTAGTTAGTAATTGCTCTTGAGCCTAAGGCGGCAGAAGTCATGGCTCTCCATGTCCGGCGGTTCGCTGCTACCTGTTGTAGATACTGGATGTTCACTTGGCCGTTGAATAAGCGTTCTCTGATGATGGTTCTACGCAGGGTCTCTCGTAGTCTTCACCGTTTTCTTTTCCCTACTGGTGACCATAAGAGGGCTTGTTTGGCGAAACTTGTCTTGTCCATTCTGAGTAAATGGCCGATGTAGTTCCAACGGCGTTTTCATATAAAATTGGATACAGTGTCTTGCTTAGTCTCTTGTCTTATTTGCGTATTGGTTCTAAAATCTGTCCAGTGGAGGTGTAGAATTTTTGCAAGACATTTGTTCTCAAAATTGTCTAATGTTTTAATCTAAAGCTACCGTTGATTTCCAACTGTCACATTCATACGTTAGCACTGGAATCACACAAGAGTTGAAGATTGTAAGTTTCGTATGTTTGCTGAGTGTCTTTGACTTCCAGATGTTTGACAGTTTATTGAAGGCACTAGATGCCAGTGCGATTCTCTATATACATAGTTATATAAAGAGAAGTGATTTAGAAAGAAAGATAGAAAGAGAGAAAAAAAAAGGGAGAGAGAGAGAGAGAGAGAGAGAGAGAGAGAGAGAGAGAGAGAGAGAGAGAGAGAGAGAGAGAGAGAGAGAGAGAGAGAGAATTCTATTTAATTCAATTCAATTCAACTTTATTTTAAAAAAGGTTCCAATCACTCATCTTTCATTCATCAATAGTGCGTGATGCATTCACATAGAAAAATGCATTGCCAAATGAATGTTGTAAACATAAACAATGCATATTACAATGTTATGAGACACACCCCACATCCACCCACACAACCTCTTTCCATCCACATACACCCAACCCACCCAAACACATCCCCATCCATCCACATACAACCCCACCACCCACCCACCAACACCTGACCCACCCACACATATCACCCACCCATACACACACTCACTCTCCATCCACCCACACAATCCCCCACCCGCACACCCCCCCCACTCCAGTCTCCCAATACCTACCCCACACACTCACACACAGCCTCACCCAGCCTTACACACCCCACTCACCCACACACATCCCCCACATAACCCACCCACACATCCACTCACCCACACACACCCCACCCAAACACTCACCAACCAATCCTTCCCGATTAACACACATCCCCCACACAACACATCTCCCCACAACACACCCATCCTCCAGCCTACACATACCCACCCACTCATATCCACACACCTCCAACCACCCAGCCAAACACTCATCTCCAACCACACACACCCCACACCCACCCACCCACATACACATTCCCTTCTCACCAACCCACATGACCCACAAAACTCCCACCCACACAACACCCCACCCACCCCACACTTCCACATGGCACCCACCCACACACAGCCTCACCCAGCCATACACATCCCCAACTGACCTACAGACATCCCCCACACACACCCCACCCACAAACCCACACCCCCACCCAAACACCACCAACCCACCCTTGCCTATTAACACACATCCCCCCATACACACATCTCGCCGCAAACACACCAATCCCCCAGCCCACACACACCCACCCATATCCACATACCTCCAACCACCCAGCCAAACACTCATCCCCCCAACCGCTCACACCCCGCACCCACCTACCCACACTCACATTCCCCACCCATCAACACCCACACAGTTCCTACCATACACCCCCACCCCCCACATATACACATCCCTCACCCAAACACATCCCCAACCCAACACACATCACTCACCCACACATCCCCCACAATCTCCCAACCCACCCATACATCCCCACCTACCGGCACATCCCTCACTCACACCCGCCTCCAACACCCACACATTCTCTACCCACCTATCTCGCAACCCACACACACACATCCCCCTACACACACTCCATCCACACACACTCCTTCCACACATACATCCATTACACACGCATTCCCCGCATACACACGTCCCCTACACACACTTTCTAACATCTTAAAGTAGTATGAACAATCTCCCACACTTTACACACACACACACACACACACACACACACACACACACACACACACACACACACACACACACACACACACACACACACACACACATACAATGATGACTGTCGTGAGCATTCTCACAAATATTGAAAAAAAAAAATTGAGAAAAAAATTCTACATATGTATAGTGTAGCATAAAATATAGTGATGCAATTCAACTCTCTAATTTTTCTTGTACACAAACACATACACACACACGCACACTCACACACGTACTCATTAACTCTCTCACTCACTCTACAGAAAAGTACATGTGTTCATATTAAAGGTGATGCAATAAAGTGGCATTCAAAATGATAATATGAAGATGAAAATACACATAAAATATGTAATAGTAATAGCATGTTACATGACATGCGTGCGTTCAACTCTCTCTCTCTCTCTCTCTCTCTCTCTCTCTCTCTCTCTCTTACAACACGCACACGCACACACACATTCACAAACACGACTCACTAAAACATCCATTCTCCCACTGTCCCCCACCCACCACACATCCCCACCCACCATACATCCCTGCACCCACACACACACATCCCCTCACCAACCCATACATCTCACAACCACCCACACAAATATCCCTCACACACAACCCCACCCATACTCAACTCCCCACTCACACATACCCCAACCCACGCAGACTCGCCATCATACACATGCTCCACCTACCCACCAAGACCCCCCCCCCCCCCAACCATACACACATACCCCTCCCACACACACATGCTGTACCACACACACACACACACACACACACACTATCTCTTTCTCCCTCTCACTCACTCTCGCTCACTCACTTTACAGTAATGTGCATGTGTTCGTATTATACATGATTATATCAAGTGGCAAACAAAGTGATACCATGAGAGATGAGCGTATACAAAACAATATCAAAACAAATACAAACAATACCCCAACCTACACACACTCATCCACCCCCCAACCTCGCATCCCTCAACTACAACACCCCACCCACACACATATTCCCAACCACCCACACACATCCCTCACCCACTCACACGTCCTCCACCTCTCATACACATCCTCACCCAAATACATATCCCCCACCCACACATCCCCACCACCTACACATTCACCTCCACACACATCTCACACCCACACACATCTCACCACCCTCACATACATCCCCACCCACACACACATCTCCACCCACAGTCCTATCCCCACCCACACCACACACCCCCACACATCCCCACCCACCCACACCACACACCCCACCCACCCACACACACACACACACACAACCACACCCATCCCCCATGCCACTTACACACACATCTACCCACACATCAACACACACACATTCCCACCCACCCAAACCCACGAATCCCACTACCTTTCAACACCCACATACCACCGAAAAAACATACCCTCACTCACAGGTCCCCACCTAAAACACACATCACCCATCCACACTCCCTCATCCACACACACATCCTCGTCCATCCGCACATCCCCCACACTCACATCCCCCACACATCTCCCAACTCACCGACACACAGGACCCACCCACACACGCACATCCCCAAATGGAATAAATGTTAAAATGAAAACAATATGTTATACATTGTATAACGAAGAAAAGGTTATGCACTTAAATAAAGAATATAATTCCTGGAATTGGCGTAAACATGATGAAATACACAGTGCATTTAGTACATGATAAAATCAAGTGGAAGTAAAAATGAAAGATGAGGATACAGAAGAAATATGGAATATCATATATCTCTTACTTGTCTTTCACGCACACTACACTATCTCTCTTTTTCTCTCACACTATCTCTCATTGTCTCTCTCTCTCTCTCTCTCTCTCTCTCGCTCTCTCTTTTTCTCTCTCTCTTACACTCACTCGCTTTCACTCTCTCTTACTCTCTCAAACACACATACACACTCCCTTTCGCTCTCTTTGTATCATACTTTCTCTCTCTCTCTCTCTCTCTCTCTCTCTCTCTCTCTCTCTCTCTCTCTCTCTCTCTCTCTCTCTCTCTCTCACTCTCTTACATCCTCTCTTACTCACTCACTCACTTTCACACCCTGACCCACATACACACATTGTGAAAAATGGAACCACTAGGTGACTATATGGAGGAATATAGTCGGTATGGAGTAAGTATTTAAAGAGTTTTCGGTTATGGTGATGCAGGCGAAAGCATTCCTAAGAGTAGTTGCTGACACAGATCACCCGTTGCATGAGGCGCTGGACGTAGTTAAGGGTCAGCGACTGATAAGAGGGAAATCATGGATGGCTCAGGCGGAGGATACGATCAGACTGGTGTGCATCTTGGAGAACATTAGGCGAGGAGATGAGTGGGTCAGAGTGCCAGCGGAGCAGTCAGACTTGTGTAATGTTATAATCACATTGAGCCGGGAGTGCAGGGAGCGGCCAACAGTGGCCGCGGAAGTAGAAATCCAGCAACTAATTCAGGATAATGCTCGCCCGGGTGATGTGATTATATACACAGATGGTTCAGTGTTGAGAGGAAGGAGAAGTGCCTGGGGGTTCTTAGCAAAAGCTATTGATCGCCGTTTGGTGCAGGAGAGCCCGGCATATGATACCACAACATCTAGCTTAAGAATGGAGATGGAGGCGGTCAGTGCAGCTTTCCGCTGGATGGAGAATACGATACACACACATCGTGATTGTAACTGACTCAGAAAGCATGCTGAGTAGGGTGAGGACAGGCAAGCATCGTGCAGAGTGGCTTGCTTCGCTTCGGAAGTCAGGGGTGACAAGCGTCGTCTGGATCTTTTCTCCATGACTGTCGTGAGCATTCTCACAAATATTGAAAAAAAAAAAATGATGGTGTGCTGAGGAATGAACAGGCTGACAGAGTGGCTGGCTCTGCAAAACTTGGTGGAGTATTGATTCATGATAAGGAAGACGTGGTTGCGGCCTTGTGAGACCACGTGTACACCTCGGAGGAGCGAATGGAACACCATGGTCTGGCAAGAATGCGACAGCGAGGGGTGACGAGGGGATCTGGCCGACGATCGACGCTCAGAGGAAAGGCGACACGGACATATAATCAGATTGCTACTGGTACTATTAGTGTTGGAACTCTTCGCTGGCTGCTGAGGACGGGGACGGAGCGCTTATGGGAATGCCCCGAATGCTGTGATGTCGGTACTAAATCAATCAATCAATCAATCAATCAATCAATCAGAGTTTTCGGTTGAATGTGTAGAGAGAGACATATATATATATATATATATATATATATATATATATATATATATATATATATATATATATATATCGAGAGAGAGAGAGAGAGAGAGAGAGAGAGAGAGAGAGAGAGAGAGAGAGAGAGAGAGAGAGAGAGAGAGAGAGAGAGAGAGAGAGAGAGAGAGAGAGAGAGAGAGAGAGCGAGAGATTTTTGACTGTTTCCTAATTTTCCAATCTAAGGTAGAACATCATGAATATTATACTATACAGTGTTTTCTCTTATATATAACATCTAGGACTTATAGGTTTAACTTTTATAATACTAGGGGGTGGCTAGAGAGAGAAAGAAAGACACACACACGCACACACACACACCCACAGAGAGAGAGAGAGAGAGAGAGAGAGAGAGAGAGAGAGAGAGAGGTAAGGGTTCAATTTCCCTTATTGGTATAGCCCAAGCGCCTCCTAAGCATTTGCACACCAACCAACCAGGGTTTGAACCTGTCACCTCCAATAACGACGGCGCAACGCTGCAATATCAAGTATACTTCCACACATTTCCAACTAGACACCAGCCGCCACCATACCCATACCACTCCATCACAGTTACACACAATTGATACCCTACCTCTCAACCACCACACAGTCATCCACACAATTCGACCACCCCACAGTACTCACCTATTCTCAACTACATTCCTCAACCCAACCCGCAACCACCTCTTGTACAGTCCTCCAGTCCGACCACCCTACCTAATTCCTACGCCACTCCTCCACACAGCTTGACCACCTAGCACTCACTTACTTTATTACTGTTTTAATTGGAAAATATGTAACCTGTGTATGAATATAGTGTTTAAGCCCCCCTCACTACAACCAATAATAACCAACATAATTACTTTAAATGTGTAAATTTAAAAAAAATTAAGACCGAAAGTAGTTAACAAATACCAAAGCAGTTATCTCCCTTTATAGAGGAACATATGAAAAAAAAATTTGGCTTCTGACATTTTCCCTCCGACGTTAATAGGCTTATAGAAAAAAGTACAATGTAGATTGAAGCCACATTTAAGGGGGCTTATGAGTAGTAAGAGAGACGCAAATGTCTTAGAAAATAAGGATCCACATCCTTCTGGTGACGTAATTTTTTTACTATGTAAAAGTCATGATCCTATGCTCTGACGTCACCAAACCGGATCCTTTTCCGACCACATTTTTGAAATTTTGGCGGGTATTTTCTTAGGTGCGGTTGTCACTTCCGGTTGTCATGTTGACTACTTCCTGTGGTCACATAATGGGGGCGGACAGGCGTGGAGTGGGGCGGACCGGCGCGAACCGGACGTTGTCATGCGAACCGGCGCGTACCGGCGCGATCCGAACCGGCGCTATCCGAACTGGGGGAACCGCGGAGGTGGGTGACCGAGCACGTGGTGTAATCGAGTCCCAGTCATGTAGATATCGAACACTTCGATGATGAGACTGAAATCAATATGACAGACTGGAAAAAAAAATGTTTTGGACCATCACTCGAGATAACTCGAGTAGACCAAGTAATGACCTCGTCAATAAACTTTTGCACGCTGATAGCTATTTCGGCAGGCGTCCATAGTAACCATGCATGAACTTTAAGTGAGTGGTGAAAATCTGGTTTAAAAATATACTAGACCGGCATACATTATTATTAAAAATTAGGCACAATAAAATAATAAACGGCTAAATTTCTAGTATGTATAGCGGAGAGTATTAATGTGAATATAAAAATATTACTCTCATATTATATAATCTACATCGTAGTAAAATATCTTTGAAAAATAAAATTTACTATAATAACCCTTATTATTTCCCTTTAATAAAGAATTTTCCCGCTTGTCTTCCTTAATAATCTCCCCCTGAGCGCACAGGTAAAGGTCACGCGCTGAACCCACCACTGCCCGCCAGAAATACGACAATGGCCAGTGATCAACGGCTGATAAGGTGTGAAGATAATACACCGAACACGCTAGCCAGTAAAATCACGCCGGGTAGTGAGATATGGCAAGTAAGGCTTCAAATGAATATACAGTTGCGTCAGAAATATATGTATCTATATGATAACTCTGCAATATCCTCAACCTGAATTGAAGTATTAATACGGGTACTGCTCAAACAAGGCATTACTATCATATTCTCTCTCTCTCTCTCTGTCTTTCTCTCTCTCTCACTCTCTCTCTATCTTTCTCTCTTTTTTTCTCCCTCTCTGTCTCTCTCTCTCTATCTTTACTCTCACTCTCTTTGTCTTTGGCTCTCTCTCTCTCTCTCTCTCTCTCTCTCTCTCTTTCTCTCTAGAATTATTAATACGTGTACTGATCAAACAAGGCATTACTATCATATTCTCACTCTCTCTTTTCTCTCCCTCTATGGCTCTCTTTTTCTCTCCCTCTCAGGCTCTCTGTCTCTGTCTCTCTGTCTGTCTGTCTCTCTCTATCTCTATCTTTTCTCTCATTCTCTGTCTCTCTGGCTCTTTCTCTCACGCTCTCTCTTTCCATCCCTCTCTCTCACTATCGCTATCTTTCTCTCTTTTTCTCTCCCTCTCTGGCTCTGTCTCTCTCTCTATCTCTATATTTTCTATCACTCTCTGTCTCTCTGGCTCTTTCTCTCTCGCTCTCTCCCTCTCTCTCTCTCTCTCTCTCTCTCACTATCTCTATCTTTCTCTCTAGAATTATTAATACGGGTACTGTTCAAACAAGACATTACTATCATATTCTCTCTCTGTCTCTCTCTCACTATCTCTATCTTTCTCTATTTGTCTCTCCCTCTCTGGCTCTCTGTCTCTGTCTCTGTATCTCTCTGCATCTCTATCTTTTCTCTAACTCTCTGTCTCTCTGGCTCATTCGCTCTCGCTCTCTCTCTCTTTCACTCTCTCTCTCCTTATATCTTTCTCTCTAGAATTATTAATACAGGTACTGTTCAAACAAGACATTACTATCATATTCTCTCTCTATATCTCTCTCTGTCTCTGTCTATCTGTCTGTCTGTCTGTCTGTCTCACTATCTCTATCTTTCTCTCTAGAATTATTAATACGGGTACTGTTCAAACAAGACATTACCATCATATTCTCTCTCTCTCTGTCTCTCTCTCTCTCTCGCTGCCCCTCTAACTCTCTCTCTGTCTCTCTCTCTGCCCCTCTCTCTTTCTCACTCCCTCTCTCACTATTGCTATCTTTCTCTCTATTTCTCTCCCTCTCTGTCTCTCTGTCTGTCTGTCTGTCTATTTTTTATCTCTCTCATTCTAGCTCCTTCTCTCCTTCTATCCATCTCTATCATTTTCTCTTTTTCTCTCCCTCTCTAGCTCTCTGTCTCTTTCTCTCTCGCTCTCTCTTTCTCTAGCGCTCTCTCGCTCTTTCCCTACCTCTCTCTCCCTCTCTGTCTCTCTCTCTCTCTCTCTCTCTTTTCACCCGCCCTCTCTCTGTCTCTCTTTCTGTCTACTCTCCTACGCTCTCGCCGCTCTGTCTCTCTCTCTTTCTCTATTTCTGTCTACTCTCCCGCGCTCTCGCCACTCTGTCCCTCTCTTTCTCTCTCTTTTTCTCGCTCTCTCTCTCCGCATGGGGCTACCGTACTATTCCGCCGAATGGGGGAGTGGCTATGGAGTGGGTGTAAGACGAATAGATAGGTGCTTCTGATCATTGTTAAGGGGTGGTCGAGTGGTTGGTTGGGTAGATAAATACGTCCATAACTTGATAAGAGCCGAAGGATAAGTCTCATGTTAAAAGTCTGGGGCATGAACACATAGTGTGCTGAGGTGAGGGTGACCTCCTGGGTGACTCAACACGTGACGCTACCATTAATGAACGTGTTCAGACATGTCTTTGGGGGAAAATCGGAGGATGACTCAGAACGTACTGACCGCGGTTAACCTGCTTGAACATATATGACATGGTTTCTGTGATGCATCAACCGCACACGATATATAAAAAGGACCACAAAGGCTGCCTGAAGACTTGGCTAATGACTCAACCAATCAAAGATGGCGCTACAGCCGGTCACGTGTCTAATGGAATACAACCGAAAAACACATGGCTAAACCAATTTAAGATGGCGCTGCATCCAATCACACGTGGGTAATGGAGAAACCAGACCACGTTGCTAAAAAAGATCAAAGATGGCGCTGTATCCGCTCACGTGTCTTATGGGATACACCCGAAACACGTTGCTAAAACGAGTCAAATATAGCACTGCACCCGGTCACGTTGGTAATGGGATACAACCAAAACACGGGGCTAAAGCCACTCAAAGATGGCGATGCATCTGATCACACGTGGGTAATTGTCATATCCGGTAAAATATAGCGCTGCTTCCGGTAGCCTGTGTAATGGCTACAAACCAGACCATGGGCTAACTGACTAAGGCCGAGCAAAGACGGCGTCGCATCCAATCACATGTGGTAATGGTCATAGCCGATCAAATATGGCGATGCTTCCGGTCATTTGGCTAAGGGAAACAATCTAAACTCGTGACTAAACCCGGTTAAAGATTGCGTCACACTCGATCACCTGTGTAAGGGTACAGCTGAGACGCGAAGGTAATGATTACGTCCGGAGGTATTCATGGAACCCAAACTCACAGAGGATGAGATTACACCCCAGTCAACCTTACAAAACATTTTAAATTTGACATCCGTGATGTCAACACCTAGAAAATGATCAAGAAAGGATACCGCTCTCCCAAAAAGCAAAAGAAACGTCAAAGAGAAATACGAAAACATGGAGTACAACCCTTGCAAACGAAAAAAACATTCCTGACTCCACTCACGCTGGATGTGACACAGGGCAAAAGCTTGCTTCATCCCCAAAGACTAGCATTGGTCCACGCTAAGAGAAATAAAGACACTGGTTTCCAAAATAATGTCTGCCAAAGGTACCAGAGCATGCCAGTTTTGACAAAAGTAACACAACTTCTACGTTACCTGTTTTGAAGACTGGTGATTCATGTTTCTTCATCACAGCTCTGTCATTAGACATGTTGTTCTGTAAGAAACCTACTTCTTGTAGTCAGACAGTCGTAGACCCGCATGAGACAACATCTGATCTGCTTCATGATTCTTCTTCAGATGAAAATATTGACCTTCTGTCTACCAGTCATGGACCAGACTCTGAGTTTCTCAAGAAAATCAATGCTTTGTGGAATGAAAACTATCCTACCGCTGGTTTCCGAAGTTGCTCCTCTGTCGCAGCAGATGAAATACAACACCCATTGAGTAAGGTATGTATAAATAGTAACGGTCATGACCATAGTTTCCAAGAACAGGTGTGTTAGTTCCGGTGTCTAATGGTACATTATAATATCTGGTACTCTTTATTTCACTATGAACTACTAGGTGCTGAAGTCTTATAAGTTTCAATGTGATTTTTCTCCTCTACAGGTTAATTTTGCAGCAGAACCTCACTTCTTAACAGTTCATATCGTTGGCACGGAAGAACGCAATGGTAACTGGCACCATGTAAGCAGAGAACGTGCCGAATTTTGAACGGCGTATACTAGACTTGGAGCAAATTCTGACCCAGTCCTGGGGGTCAGTCACAGAGTCAAAGTCCTGGAGCACATAAAAAGTCCAGAACAACAGTGAAAGAGGACGAGATAGTCTAATGCCCGTGTGTTAACTGGTAATTAAAATTAAAGATATAAATCCACACTAGCGGACGAGTATTAAAACACCTACATAAAAACAAGATGGATGTAATATACTTACAGTTCTGTCTTTAATAGCTGACCAGTCCTCAATACGAAGAAAACTACAGTGGGTGTGAGGAGACTGTATATGTATATCACTGGTATTCTGACTTCACAGACTGTAGCTCA